>JAUCBJ010000625.1:0-27842 GCA_032718475.1 Nemertoderma westbladi | reverse complement strand
TGGCCAAGTTTCAATCCAGCGCAGAGGAGTTTATGAAAGCCATAGAGGACAGGCGGCCAGATTCGACAATGGACAACCCCACGACAGCCAAAGGACAGGACATGGCGAACAAAAGAGTGGATTCTCAGCAGAAGGCGCTGGGGATCGTATGGAACCGGAGACAGACGAGTTCAAGTATCAACTGAGCCAGGAGGGCGCGGACACCCACACAAAGTGGGGCTATGTATCATACATAGCAAGGATATACGATCCCTTAGGCCTAGCATCCCCATTGTTAGTCACGGGGAAACAGATACTTAAGAAAGTATACAAGTTAAAGGACGAGTGGGATACAGAGGTCCCGGATGAAATTAGCAAGCAATGGAGTAAGTGGAAGGGGAGTTTAGAACAGATGGGGACGTACAGCATGCCACGCGTGTATTTTCCGGACGGGGACAGGACGGACTAGTACAGCGGCTTATAAGCCCAGACTTGCATTCAGTAAAGCAAAGTCGACGCCGCCAGATTCAGCGTCAGTCCCGAAACTCGAGTTGACAGCTGCAAGACTAGGTGTAAGGGCCACAGCCTAATTGATGGACACTATTCCCAACATAGTGGAAACACACTACTGGACGGACTCCATGGTAGTGCTCGGGTGGCTGCACAACGAGAAGACGAGGTACCCTATATTCGTCGCGAATAGGGTGGACGAAATAAGGGCGACGACAGACTTGGAAAGGTGGCACTACTGCCGAACAGACGAGAACCCAGCAGACTTGTTATTGAGGGGCGTGGCACGACATACTTTCTTAAAGAAGGAAGTGTTGTGGCAGCACGGGCCACACTTCCTGAACGATAGATCGGCCTGGCCACCAATGAAGAAGGTGGACCCAGGTTAAGAGGAAGTAGCACCAGGGGGAGAGGAAGAAGACTCAGAAGGAGAAGAGATATATATTCAGATGGTGAGGGAAGTCAGGGAGGTGCAACCGAAATTAGAAGAGCCATGTGACAACCCGACAGATAGGCTACTTAGTTACAGCTCTAGCTGGTACAAGACCAAGAAGTTGGTGGCGTAATGGAGGGCCTACAGGGATTTCCTCAAGGGAGTTGGCAAGGACGCCAAGAAGAAACCAAATGCTAAAGCCTAAGGCCGTGATACGGTATTGACAGAGAAAGACAGAGACTGAACAACAACAGCCTTATCATCCCACCAAAACCCATTATCATCCCCAACAGGTCGCCGATAGTCCACCAGATCATTTGGGACTCCTACAAGTCGATATTGCACGGAGGCACCAACCAGACCCTCACAGAAATTTGGAGGACCTTCTGGATTGCGCAGTTAAGGAAGAAGGTGAAGGCGGTAGTGGGGTATTGCCAGACCTGCCGACGGATGAGAAAGGAGTGGGCCGTACAGGAGATGGCGCCATTACCGGTCAGTAGGGTGAGACAGCACGACCCGCCATTCACGCACTGCGGCATAGACATGTTCGGGCCGATCAAGATCAAGGTGATGCGACACACAGAGAAACGATACGGCATCATCTTCGTATGTAACAACACGAGGGCGGTAGGAATAGAACTCGCCCAAGACGCCACGGCATCGGCATTCATCAATGCCTTAGAGCGATTTAGAAACCGCAAAGGTGGAACGATTGCAGTGATCTATTCCGAGAATGGAACGAACTTTGTGGGAGCAGAGAACGAGTTGGCGGAGGCCTTGGACATCCTGGAAGGAGAAGAGGTCAGGGAAGCCATGCAGAGATGACAGGTGAAGTGGGAAAGGAGGACGCCGTATGCGCCGCATACTTTAGGATGTGTCGAGAGACTTGTGGGTAGTTCCAAGCGTCGATTGACGAAGTTGATGAACACCCACATGGTGACAGAGGACATTCTAAGGACGGTGCTGGCTAAGTGCGAGGGAATCATCAATAGCAGACCGCTATATCCAGAGAATGACGACCCGGAATCACTAGACGTGCTAACACCGAGCCACTTTCTGATGGAAAGGCCGGCGACCATCGCCATGCGGGGAGTAGACCCAGTTGACATACACTCCGGACAGAGTTGGAAAGTCGCCAAGGCGATAAGCACAGAGTATTGGAGGAGGTGGGTCGAGGAATATCTACCCACATTACACAGAAGGAGCAAGTGGAGAAATACCACTAGAGAGTTAAAGAAAAGTGATTTAGTGATCGTCACCGACGACACAATCATCAACAATCAGTGGAGGCTAGTGAGAGTAGTAGACACTTACTCCGACGAGGACGGAAGAGTCCGATCAGTGGAAGTGCGGATAGGGGGTAAGATAGGAGCAAAGGATAGGAAGACCTACAGGAGGGTTGTAGGAAAGTGCACCCCAGAGTTTAGTCATCCATGAGTTGGACTGAGGGGGGTGGGATTGAGGGCGAAACGCCCTTCCCACGCAAAATATTAAAATAAAAAAATAAAATAAAATAATAGAAAGAAAGTTAGAAAGGAGAAAGTCAGAAAGTGATAGTATTAGATAGTACGTAGCACTAAGTAGTAGTTAGAAAGTCAGCAGAAGTTAGTTGTAGTTAGAAAGTTAGTAGTAGTTAGAAAGTTAGCAGAAGTTAGTTGTAGTTAGAAAGTTAGTAGTAGTTACAAAGTTAGCAGAAGTTAGTAAGAGTTAGAAAGTTAATAGAAGTTAGTAAGAGTAAGAGTTAGAAGTTAGAGATCAGGGAGTGTGGTATAGAGACATACCACGGGAGTAAGAGGGTACATAGTACCGTAAGAGTTAGAAGTTAGAGATCAGGGAGTGTGGTATAGAGACATAACTACGGGAGTAAGAGGGTACATAGTACTGTTGGATTTAGAGATCAGGGAGTGTGGTATAGAGACATACCACGGGAGTAAGAGGGTACATAGTACCGTAAGAGTTAGAAGTTAGAGATCAGGGAGTGTGGTATAGAGACATACCACGGGAGTAAGAGGGTACATAGTACCGTAAGAGTTAGAAGTTAGAGATCAGGGAGTGTGGTATAGAGACATACCACGGGAGTAAGAGGGTACATAGTACCGTTAGATTTAGAAGAATAGGGAGTGTGGTATAGAGACATACCACGAGGGTAGTAGGAAGGTACATAGTACCGTTGGAATAAGAGAGTTAGAGAGTTAGTAGAGTTGGAGAGTTAGTAGAGTTGGAGAGTTAGTAGAGTTGGAGAGTTAGTAGAGTTAGAGAGTTAGTAGAGTTAGAGTTAGAGAGTTAGTAGAGTTAGGGAGTTAGTAGAGTTAGTAGAGCTAGTGGAGTTAGTAGAGTTAGCAGTAATAGAGTAGAGAATATGGTATATGGATACAACACACCATAGCAGTAAGTAGTAAGTACATAGTAAGAGACAAGTAAAGAGGTGGGTACGATGATAGCACAGAACAGGGGCAAATACAGATAAAACAAAAAAAATCAAAATTAAAATTAAGAATATCAGGACCACCCCCGAACTACAGAAGAGCCTTCAAGGTGACCTTCGAAGGTCTGGTGACCACCCGGGGCTGAAGGGCAAGTCGGTGTACTACAACAACCGGCATCTAGTAGACAGGGAGGTGGATTTGGATACACCATATCAGAGGTGGGAGAAGTTGGAAGCGGATAGACTTGAGGAGAAGCGACTGGAAGAAGTCGCCAAACGAGAAAGGCGGAGAAAGAATGAAACGGGCGAGACTGGGAGTGACGAGTCATATCACCTCCGAGCGAGGGGGTTAAGGCGCGTCATGTAGACGAGCATATAATATAATATATAATATATAATTATAATAATTAATTGTTATATATAACTCATATATATATTATACAGTATGTACCGTAGTCAAGTACAACCTTTTTCCAATTAGCTACTGGGACTGGGGACTAATTGACTAGGGCGACAGGGCGGGACTTAGACGGCTCCCACTAACATGATGCGAACATGTGTGGGGCCCAATAAGTGTATAAGGGATGAAAGCGAGAATGGGAATCGGGGGGAAGAATGGAGGAGGTGTTGACACGATGAGGGAAAGTGA
This sequence comes from Nemertoderma westbladi, assembly GCA_032718475.1. Lineage (NCBI taxonomy): Eukaryota > Metazoa > Xenacoelomorpha > Nemertodermatida > Nemertodermatidae > Nemertoderma > Nemertoderma westbladi. The sequence continues at coordinate 23,846 of JAUCBJ010000625.1, read as the reverse complement.
GAGGAGTGCGATTCGGGTGTGGGGAGCGAGTAAGATAGAGTAGAGTGGAGTTAGAGTGGAGCTGAAGTGGAGTTAGAGTGAACTTAGAGTGAGAGGAGTTTTTAAAATTGTGTGAGGAGTCCACAATTGTCTCAAACAGAGACGTCAGATGTCTTGGTGCAACATAGGTTGCGGTTGCACCAAGAAGGGGTAGTAACATCATACCCAGAGGGAGCGGCCTGGAAAGCCGACTCCAAGAAAAGAACTCCACCCCACACCCGATAATAGATCGGGTTCCAGCGGAATTGAAGCGCACTTACAGGTGATGCTATCTTCTCACCGGGAAGATAGCATGGGGGGGAGTGTATGCGGATTCAATTCCGCCGCACTACCCTCACAAATTTGGGAAGTGGCACCCTTTTCAGCAATATGTTGGAGATACGAGATTGGCAATAACCAATCTCGTATCACAACCAACACCGGGGACAACACAAACCCCAAAGCCACACAAAGGAAGGTTAGAGGTCAATCCACCTCGGGAGGGGAAACAACCAGCAGGGGCCAACAGCAGGGGGAAGCACTCCCAGAGAGGGGAGAGGCGTGAAGTAGATTATCAGCCAATAGGGGCGAGGGAGAGCATCCACTAGGTGAAAGGCCGCAGTAGTATAGGAGTAATCACATATATATTATCCTGCTACCGGTCTGTGAATCAGTCAGTTATCAGTTATTGGTTTTAGGTGTAATATTATGGGTTTGTTCAGAAGTGGAAAAAATGGGAGCGCGTCACCGGGGGTTGAACCAGCGCTATACGTACGTTTCGGCCTAACAGGCCTCATCAGTAGCGCTAACCAGCTCAGCCACTAGCCCCTGACACTCACAGTCCCACCTAATTTGGTTTTAGTGCAGACCGGTGACAATCCTCACCGTCACCAATATATCCACATACCGGTACCCATCGAAACTATACCATCCGTTACCCTTTATTGTGCTATTATTCAGTTGCCCATCATTATTACCCATATTCAATATTAACATTCAAAGTATCAAAGAGATAACAACAAACTCATATTTTAATATTTCACTACTACGGTGACGCGTAGCTTATTCATCCGGTCGGGATCCCTTGATCCCGTCACAGTATTATTAAATGCGTAATATAACTAGAAAGCCAGCAAGCTGGCTGGAAGGAGCCCGGGGGAAAAATCCTAGCCAAGACTATTACAAAGAACTATGTCAGTCAGCAGTAATTAAACTAAAATTGTCTAAACTGCAAGGCGTGAGGCTAGCTGACTTTGTGGCTCGCCCCACATAATAAAAAATGCAACTTAGCTACCACTAACAAAAATATAATATGAAGCAAATAATTTCATTATCAAGCACGTTTACAAGATATAAGATGCGATTACCGAATATTTATAAAAAATGCCCATGATGCACAACCAGATAAATAACAACGAATAGAGCCAAATAACAAATTTAGTTTCCTTCTATAGGTATTACCCCGTCGTCAAGCGGAATATCTCTACCCAGTGAATTCTATGTGAATATGTAATATAGGTACTCCTTAGGCGGTAGGCCAGAGCGGGCTCCTTAAATACATGCAACTACTGTATTATAGTGTAGGTCAACTATAAAACATTTTGCAATCCACAGTGAGTATCGACTGCAATAGGACACAACACACTGCTTTGTGTAACTAAAATTCATTCTCCTGATCCACCCCCTAACATAGCAGAGTGAGTAACCTTATTGTAGATATACCCTTAGGAAGCACTGGGAGAGCAATCAGCTTATGGGGTAATACATTAGAAACCAACAGCTTATGTGTGAGTTTCCTTATAGCCTACTAGTAAAACTTGGCAACCAACACGTTTTTCTATGACTGTGTATAACATATTAAGCCATATTTCATCATGAACACCAGCTGTTATTTTACCATTGCTTTTAATTTCGCGACAAAACAATGTCAAAAAACTAAATATATCGAATACCACACATAGAATCGATCTGAAATTTTGTAACGCGATTATGAACCACCAAAGCAATGTACTTGCAAAATTTTATCAAAATCGCCAGGCAGGAAGTGCCTTAACCTAGATAATTATCAGTCAGTATGTCAGTCAGTATGTCAGTCAGTGTAATGTATCCTGAGATTTTTACAGAAAGTATCCCTGAGATTCTTACAGTAAGTATCCCGCTTATTGGCACTGATAATACGCATTTGGCTGTCGCATCGTTTGGAAGCGGGAAATCGTGGGCATTACCTCCACTATTGGGTTTTAACTCCTTATTTATGGCGTTTAGTTCGCAAACAATGTATTGGGCCTCTTTGCTTAATTTCGGGGCCTCCATTTATATCACATACACAGGGGTAACTTAACTATAACACTTAACTATAACGCAATACCACAATGCTTCACAGATTCACCCTTAAACCCCAATAATACCAAGTGTGGTAAAGTTGGAATAAGATAACCCGCTGCAATTTGTGATGAAATCGTAAAAGGGGCCTAGTGGAATCATGCATTCGTTGATTACAATGTAGCCATCTATCATATCCAGATTATGTCGAATGATCCTGTACATTGGCTATAGGCGTCTATTATAATAGGAGGCAGCAACGTTAGGTGATCCCTTGATTGGCTGAATCTCTAACATTAACGTATCAGGTACTCCAAAAAGACCAAGATTTTGACAGTTAACTTTGAAAGTCCTCAGCAAGTCTCTGACCAGATGAGCATAAGCTCAAAGGATGTGGACGACTTCTGTTACCTGGGATCATGGATGCGAAATTTAGGTGAGGACCTTCGAATACGTAGGGAAAGATATGGGTGTCCTTGAATAGGCTTTCCAGGATTTGGAAGGCACACAGAATTCATCGGAAACTTAAGGTCCGATTATTTACAGCAGCAGTAGTGTTGCCGTTATCCCAACACCAGGGGGGAAAAACGCCGATGCTGGAGACGTGACTTTACAGACCACCGAGCCCCGGCCAGTCACCGGATATTGATTGTGGAGAAGGAATGATTTCTGAGATGCAGGTTGCGGTTGAGAAAAAGCTGCATTAGTTGGATATACTCTTTAATGTAACTGAACTCTGTTGAACCTGGTCAACAATATTGCACCCTGATTAAGAATAATTTTGGGCTTCCCCAAATCAATATACACCAAATATTCACAATAATTATACATTACAATATAAATCCCTACGGTATATTATTTAATTACCCACTGTTCGCTCAGATTTTAGCCTACCTAATGTTCCCCAGATTTTCCCTCGGTCCTAGTCTTAGTGCCGTAGTGTCGGTGTCGGTCGACCCTGTCGCGTGTCCGTTCCACCCCTCACGAACCCCGAAGGGAACGATCATCAAGAACCAGCCCGCCTTGGCTAAGGGTCGGTCCAGTCGGTAGACTCTGTCGCGTATCCGTACCACCCCTCTCGAACCCCGAAGGGATCGATCATCGAGAACCAGTACGGCTTGGCTAGGAGTCTGTCGTGTTGGTGGACCCGTTCGCGTGTCCGTTCCACCCCTCACGAACCCCGAAGGGTTCGATCATCGAGAACCAGAACGGCTTGGCTAGGGGTCCGTCGGTTCATCGCAGAAACCCAATCACCTAGGCTTTCCGAGTCCCTTTCAGGCTCGTAGTCGCTTCGGCAGCCGAGAAACTGCTCCGAACAGTCGGTAGGCCAGTAGAGTCTAGTCCTTTGTCTTTCGACCCCGTCGCGTGTCCGTCCCACCCCTCACGAACCCCGAAGGGAACGATCATCGAGAACCAGTACGGCTTGGCTAAGGGGTCTGTCGTCGGTTCCCGTCGCAGATCCCCGGTACAAGCAGTCAGCGTTCCGAGTTCTTTTCAGTCTCGTAATAGCTGCCGTTGACCAGAGACCGCTAAGGGCAGTCCTCGTCAAACCCGTCCTGTGGCCAGCCCTTTCGCATGTCCGTCCCACCCCTCGCGAACCCCGAAGGGATCGGTCATCGAGAACCAGTACGGCTTAGCTCAGGGGGCAGTCGTTAGTCGGCCACCCGTTCGCGTGTCCGTTCCACCCCTCACGAACCCCGAAGGGTTCGATCATCGAGAACCAGAACGGCTTGGCTACTAAGGGGCTGTCGTTTCCCGTCGCAAATCCCTGACACAAGCAGTCAGCGTTCCGAGTTCTTTTCAGTCTCGTAATAGCTGCTGTTGGCCAGGGACTGCTAAGGGCAGTCCTTGTCCTTTAGGCCTGGCGCATTACCAAATCCACCCCTACAGGCAGCAGGAAGTTGGCCAGGGCCTAATAGTACTCAGGCTAACCTGAATACTGCTTGAATTTTCCATCCCCCACTGGCCCTTATAAACATGAAATTAGTCCCGTACCCTGTAAGTCGCCCCAAAGTTCGCCCATAAATCGCCCCCAGTTTATTGAAAGTGCCCAAAACCCATGGTCCCGCACCCAGTAGTAATATCGGAATAATCAATTTTAAATAAATACAAAAATATTCAACTCGCGTTATGGAAAGTTGAAATACCGCGAACAGTCCCCCCCAATGACCTTCGTGAAGTCTGTCGGTAGATTGAGTTTGCGTAGGTCATTCCCAATATAAAAAACCCAAATTTAATATTGCATAGTTTTTAATTAATTTGGCCTAGAGTTTGTATAAAAAATAAATGTTCGATAAATGTTCCTGGAATATCCCGACCCACTATTTCTTTCTCTGATATGCCTTTCGTCTCTTCGCCCGTCGACTCTCATCGATCGCTATGGCTGGTAGAGGAGCGTCCACATCCATCGTGAGTAACGCTTCGGCTTGTCTCCTGGCGGCTCTTCCTTTCGATGGCATAGGGATCATGTCGGTTCATCTTTCCAACTCAGATTTGCGTGCCTCTAGGAACCATTCTCCGTCACCGAACTCCTCTTTATACGAGTATAATCGTCTAATGACTTCAAATGGACCGAATAATCCGGCGCTCAGTAGCAGATCCACGTAATGGAAAGGTAGCGTGGCCGACGTGTGGAGGCGTTCCGGGAAGGAGAAATACCCGCACGCCATCTCCTGCGCGATATTCCGAGCGTTTCTCCGAACCTTGGTCTTTAAGTGGCTGTTTGCGTATGTTTCAAACATGACCATATTTCCCATAGCGGTTACGTCCTTGGTTGGACATTTGATATAGCAGCGGGGGCTAGAGGAATGTCCACGGAAACCGCACGTGGTACAGAGGTTATATAGGATCGGGCAGACGGAAACGTCGTGGCCCGATGTCGCGCAGTATGGGCAATAGAGTATCCCGATGAGCTGGAGGCACGAATCGGTAACCCGATTCCTTCTACCGCGTGGGCACTGTTCCGAACCGCAGTTGCCGCAAACCTCCAATTGCATCTCTCGACCGGGGAATATCGGAATCGGGAGGCCGACGTAATATTCGAGTCGTCGGTCACTCTTCGGAATAATAGCGGTGGTCGGTAGCCCGCGGAATGCTAGGCTTTGGCGTAGTAGGTTCTCGCTCCGATAACCTTCTTTGTGTCCCGCTGGTCTCAACTCGGACGACCGTTTCTGGCGGTGGATCCATTCAGTTTGCTCGGCGTACCAGCGGGTTAGTCGCATAGGGTCCTGAGGAACGGCGGGTGTAGTAGCCACCTCTGGTCGGCAAAGGGCCTCTGGGGCCCTTCTCGACCAATATTGCTGAGCGGGTCCGTTGATTGCTGGTACTCGGAATCTCCGACGACCAGTCTTCGCCACCCGGGAAAGGATACGGGGATAACCTTTGGCACGTATCGCCGAAGTCGTTTAACGCGAAGGTAGTAACCAACTCCCTCACAGGGCTACCGAAGCCGAGTGGTGAGGAAACGCCTGCTTCCGTAATTGGTACGGTGGGGGCAACCCGTTTGGCGGCCGGTTGGTAAGCGGCCTCCGGCTCGAGTTGTCGCTTCGGGGTGGAGAGTAGAACACCCTCGTTTAGCCATATCTCTTCCCCTTCCGAAGAGATCAGAGGCTCCTCCGCACCGAGAAGTTCGGTAATCGTAGGGATGTCGTAAGGTCCGCTCTCGTCCCAGGAATCGATAACAGCGAGCGTTTTAGTCTCTCCCGGTGCGATGTTCTCGACCGCTTTGAACGCGTGGTGTATGACCTCGTTCCAGTCGTAGTCGACGAAGGAAAGGGGGACCGCCGTAATAAGGTTATCGAGAGTTTTACAGATAAACTTAGCAACGTTCCATAACGACGTAAACGTAGTTCCGTCGATCGGGTTTCTCCCACCTTTGGTGTATCGTCCACTTCCGATCAACGTCCTTCCATCGACCCTCTCGCTCGCTCTTTATTTCTAATCCCGGGTATCCACCATATATTTTATTATAGTCCCGGAATTTCTGGGGTTTGAAGTCGATACCGCCGTTTAGCACAGCGAGGTAGCCGATCCCGGATTTCGTCGGTCTCACCTCTTGGAATCCTCGCATGAACTCGGCGAATCGTAACCAGGCTAGTAGCGTTTGAGTGTCGATGCAATGGCTAAGGGCGTTGAGGTCGTCTCGTCAGTTTCTTCCTGCAGGAGCGTTCGCGTAGTCGTTCCGGACGTCCGCCTTGATATCCGACCCGATTTTAATGACGTCGAAGTCGAAGAGGATCTTTTGGATTTCCGGAGGTAGCAACCAGATCGCTCCGGCTGCCTGCACTTCCTGTCTGGGTGTCGGGAATATTCGGCACACCAGTACCAAACCGTCCAGGGTTCCGAGGACGACGATTAAGGATTGACCGTATTCTTTCGCCCCGTACTTTTCCTGGTAGTCGTCGCGGTTTTGGATAATCGATATGCGTTCCTCTCGAAGCGTCGCCGTACACTCCGACAGGTTTCCCCAGTGGGCGAGGTACGTACTCTTGTCGTCGACGAAACTTTGACATCTCGCCAACGTAATCGCTTTCGAGGTGGGCGTCGCGTTTCCCTCGTTGTCGTAGATCAAACATCGGGATCTGTAGACGCTCTGCCGGAACGTTTCCCAAAACGACGAATTGTCCCCTCCGGTTGCCTTTGCGTTCCGAGTTCTTTTCAGTCTCGTACTAGCATCGGCTAACCGGAGGGCTCGTAGATTCTTAGAATCCGGTCCCTCTCGCCCGGTGAATTTAATGACTCGCACGTTCTCATTTAGCAGGGTGCTCCAATTTGTATCAAAGTCAGGGGATCCAGGTTGCGAATATTCCAGTAGATCTATCGTGTTACGTAATTCGCCGATAATTTGGCGATTTGGGTCCATATTTACGATTATATCCGTTACAAATTAGATCAGTTAATTATAAGTCCAGAAAGTCTGAAACTATAGCGATAGCAGAATAATTCAGTTTTTTATTTAATTCAGTTTATTAATAACATTGCTATATAGGCATCTATCATCTTATTGCTAATACATTCAGCATTTACAGTTACTATAGCTATACATTAATATCCAACCAGTTTTTTATGAGTTTTTTGTCCTTTTCTTTTTTCTAATTCTTTTCTTTAGACTTTTTTATACCTTTTTTTTTCTTTTTTCATTTCATTATTATTTCATCTCATTTCATTTATTTCCACATAAATTTCATCACATTTATTTCCACCATTTATTTCACATTTATTTATTTCCACATCATCATTGGGTTTATAGCCCCCCAGCTATCATCATTGGTTATAAGCGCAACACCATGGTGCGCATCATTTCATTTTCATCAGCATACGCGTCATCATTCAGGTTTATAGTAGAGTTGTCTGGTCCTTTTCATCGTTTCCAACTATATTCAATCATCTTCTTTGGTTAATCTTTGTCGTGGAAGGGGTGTTACGCGGCAATCTGGGATCTACAGCTGGACTCGTTACACCGCCTACGCCCCAAACTGCGCATGTAACGGACAATGAAGACGCTAGGAGTGAAGTCATGTGGATGCACCAGGGACCCACCAGAATAACACTCCCAACAACATAAAGCTCAGTCGACGAAGTCATGTGGGATGGGGTTACGCAACATTCTGGGAGCTACAGCTGGACTCGTTACACCGCCTACGCCCCAAAATCCACGCAACGGTCCCACCAGAATAACGCGACTGAGAAACATAAAACCCTCTATCGTCGAAGTCATGTGGATGCACAATGGACCCACCAGAATAACGGGATAGAGGGGGTGTTGCGCGGCAATCCGGGATCTACAGCTGGACTCGTTACACCACCTACGCCCCGAACTGCGCACGCAACGGACAACATAACATACTGCAATGAATACAATGAATTCCACTTCAAATCTTTTCCATTTCCAATAATCCAATATCGTTGGTCCCGATGACCAAAATCAGGGTAAACAATGCATAAACGACCCTGCGTCAGCCGAAACATCTGCAGGGTGACGCTGGACTCCACATAACACACGAGGAAACACAAATACCATTGCGTGGTTACAGTTGGTTTAAAGGGGGTCCATAATTCGTTGTCGATAAATCACAGTTAAAAGAGTTTGTCAACATGATGAGAAGGGTTTAAACGCATTTGTAATTGTCACCAATGTCCACAGCAGGATCTTGAGTAGGGATCTTATCACCTCTCGTAGAGTCACCGCTATCATTGCCTTCAAGAAGGCACAGATTTTGGATGGGGCGTTGGTAGTGGCCCGATGCCGTTCGTATCGTCACAGTCCTCGCAAGTCCGTCTTTGCTTGGGTGTATGGTCACGACCCGCGCCACAGGCCAGTGAACGCGGTCTTTGAGATCTTCTTTAACTAGTACCATGTCGCCAACTGCGACGTTCCGGTAGGTGTTGTTCCATTTCCTCCTGGTCCGGAGGGTTATGAGGTACTCCTGGGCCCAAATTCTCCACCAATGCGCTGCCAACGCTTGGGCCTTTTTCCAGTTTGTATGTTTCGCGATCTCGTTGGGATCCGGGAACATGGTTTCCGGGAGAACGTGGGTTTTGGGTCTCCCCAGTAGGTGATTAGGAGTAAGGGACTCAACTGAGGCGTTTGCCATCCGGGTATTACGGCAGATTAGTCCGTGCTCTCCCGTTAATGGTGTCAATGTTATCAACGTCATTATTATCATCAACAACCTTATTAGCCACCAAAGCATGGGCAAGCGCCAATGTCCGTCTTTGGACGTTGCCTGATCAAAAATGTCGGTACAATATTGATCTTCCTCGGACGGATTCTCGTCCTTCTCGGCAAACTCTCGGGTCTCCACATTAAAGCATCCGGTCATCTCCTGCTGGGTTCTCTCAGTCTCAAAGAAAAAATCCTCGTCCAGGTCTGTAGCTGAGCAATAACCCACGGAGGTTACATTTTCTTTAATCTGACATTTAGGAAGGTATGTATAGGTGTCAGTAGTCTCTTCCTTGATGCCGCAGAGGGTCCATCCCATTATTGTTCGTTCAGCGTAAAAGCCGTCATCCTTCTTTATGGATCGGGCGACATCTCCGGTTGGTATGTGTAATTCTGGTGTATCAAGTCCGATCAGTAGGGTGATGCGGTTTACGTCCAACTGCGGACACCTCAGGTCTACATCGTCTCGGTCCAATTGTATGAGGGAGGCGTACTCGGCTGATTGTCGGAACCGCACTCGGAGGTCTGTGTGTACCAAGGCGTTCTTGATGGTTAGCCTAACCGTTTCGTAGCCCTTCATTACTCCTTCCATCTGGAGTTGCACCTCCCCGGACTCTACCTCTCTGTTATCGGTGATGGTTTGTATGGGCCGTTTACAAGGTTCATATTCTAGGCCGAGTTGCTCGAGGAAATCCTAGTCGATGATGGTTCCGTCGGACCCGTTATCAAGGAACGCGAGCGTCATCAAGGATTTGCCGACTCCTTGAATCCTTACTGGGATTACCTTTGCGAATACCATGTAGCGGCGATTTATAAGATTAATCGTGGCCGAAATATTTGTTACTTGTGGTGTATCGGTGGAGATTTTAAACGGGTTGGTTTCTCTCCGTTGGGTTGTCCGGGTTCCTTTGAAAACGTGGTTTGTTTCTCCTCTTCGCTTGGCTTCGATCCGAAAGGGGAGGGTAGTGAAATCGAAGTTCGCGGGGATGTGGAGGAGCGTGTGATGACGTTGGTCGTTACAGACGGCACAGCATGATCTTTGGTCGCAATCCCGAACATAGTGACCTGTTCCAAGACACCGGAAGCATCCTCGGTGTTTCATTATCACCTCGAAGCGTGGGACGAGTTCGGCGAACTGAAACTTCCTGCAGAATTCCAACTTATGTTTCTCTCCGCAGAAGAGACATATAGGGGTGGCTGTGGTGCCTTCCCTTTCGGGTGCCCAATTCGCTAGGTAGCATGCCCATTCTTCTGCTAAGGTCGGTTCCTTGTAATCCTCGTCATCCAAGTCCTCAGCCATACTGACGGCCATCGCACTCACAGGAGTAGGGCGGAATCTTGGGTTTGGAGTGGGTGCCCTGCTCTGGTAATTGCTCTCCATTGCGTCCAACTTGGCGAGACTCTGTTTCGAGAACATCGAGTCATTCATGGCTTCGGAGATATCGTCCAGGAATGCCGACATTTCGAGGAAGCTGGGATCTCGATCTGGATGTCTGCGCCGGAGATCTACGCATTTATAGGCCCACTTACTTTGCAGCCATCCGGGGAACTTCCGGGCGATCTGTCGGAGGTTTAGAATGTTGTTCACCTGGTCCTCCTTATTTAAGGGTTTCAGAGTGTAGTAGGCATCCTTCATGGAATCTGAGAATTCCTGGAGGTTCTGTGGGTCCCCTAGTGATCCCGCGTCTTGTATCAGTTTCTCTAGAGTTTTATTAATTATAGTTCCGGTATTTCCGTATCTTTTATCTAGAGTTTTCCATGCGTCATAGTATGCCTCATGAGAACCTCCCTCAAAACATGCAATAATTCGGCGTGGTTTGTCACCCAGGTATTGCGATAGATATACCAGTTTCTGTGCGTCGGCTATGTCCGTTGATCCAATCTGCGCAAAGAACCGTTTCTTGAATCTGAGGTAATCGACGGGATCTCCTTCGAATGTGCGGATCTCCATCTTGGGCATGGAGAGGCGGTTTTCCAATGCCCGGATAATGCCGACGTCGTCCGAACTGGAGTGACTCGGAGGGTTATAGTTATTGGCACTCAGTCCCATACTCGATGGATCAATTATAGGTGGAGTTTTAATGATGACGCGACTACGGGTTTGTGGTGTGGACGTAAATGGGTTGTTAGATCGGGAGTGGCGTCCCGTTCCGAGTCCTTTTCAGGCTCGTACTTGGGTACACTCGCTGTCGTGGTGTTGGATGGGAAATAAGGTTCCTCATTCTTTAGCGTAGCCGGTGGGGGATCGAACACCGGTGCTTGTGCCGATAGCGTAGACTGTTTGGTAGGCGGGATCTCGGGTTTCGGAAGTTTCGCCGCTGTCGGTATAAATGACTTTTCTAATTCCGGTACCGGGATTGGTTCATATTCCTGATCTATATCCCTTTCCCAGTCCTCGTAGAGTTGAATATCTCATTCTATAAGTGTGGCTTCGTATTCCGCGAGTTTTGCAATATCTGCATTCTTTTTGTGGATGAGAATTGCTTGGGCCTCGGCGTATTGTTTACGCATTTCTGCTTCCCATTTACGTTGTTCGATCTCTCGTTCGGCCTCTCGTCCGCGTTGTTCGGCCTCCTGTTTGCGTTGTTCGGCCTGTCGTTCGTCCTCTCGTTTGCGTTGTTCGGCCTGCCGTTCGTCCTCTCGTTTGCGTTGTTCGGCCTCTCGTCTATGTTGTTCGGCCTCCTGTTTGCGTTGTTCGGCCTGCCATTCGGCCGCTTGTTCGGCCTCTCGCTTTTGTGTTTCGGCGGCTAATACATCTTGCTCGGCTTGCAGTTGAATATACTCATCTTCCATCCGAGCTTTGAGGGCTAATGCCTTCCGTTCTCGCAGTTGGTCTCGGAGTGGCGGCGCCCCTTGAGAACTGCGCGCTGAGCCGGATATCTCGCTCCTAGCGCTGGAGTGCTGATTTCTAGCGGACCCCGTTCTCTTTCGATGTACTGCTGTCGTGATGCTGGAGGATCGTACTGATTCCGCGTCTGTTCTTTCAGCCCTCTTGTAATACTGTTCTTCATAGCCTCTCACAAGGCTGAGGGTCCTCCGGTGTTGTTTGCGGAACCCATCTAGATGTACAACGTGTTCTTCCAACTTGGGGTAGTTTTCCTGATTGGTGGAGGGAACGAGCTCTTGGTACGCCTGTATCATTCTTTCGTACCGCTGTAGGATATTTCGGATACTTTGAAGCTGAGTTTGTACCTCATTGAGGGGGGTTTTGACTCCCTTGAGTTGTTTCTCCATCCGTTGATACGCTCGGGTTACTCCGCCTTTGAGAGCCCCTAGCCGACGGGTCATGTTCTTGACGTTTGGTACCTCGTCGGCTTCCGAGTCTGTGTGGTGATCCATCTCGTCGGTATCGGATACGTTATTTGTCGTCATTGTAACGCCTCGTCGATAGCTAGATACGCGATGTCATAAAACAGTTCCTCGTAGGTATTGTACTCAGCTTGGACCACCCGAACGGTAATCCTGAATCGTCCGACGTTCGTTCCTTGTACTTCAACTTCGACGTGCCAGATTCCTGGCTCAACTTGGATTATATCAATGGGTGTGATCGATACTTCCATTCCCTGTTAACAACTCTCCAAATATGTGATCTGCCGACTACGAGTTGGTTAGATCGAGTTTGTTGATTAATTAAACCACGACTTCGTCTCAACTCAAATGCCAGAGTTTCCTCGTAGTGGGTGCTGGCAAGCACGTAGAGAGTTTTGAAGTGTCCGTCCCACCCCTCACGAACCCCAAAGGGAACGATCATCGAGAACCAGTACGGCTTGGCTAAGGGGTCTGTCGTCGGTTCCCGTCGCAGATCCCCGGTACAAGCAGTCAGCATTCCGAGTTCTTTTCAGTCTCGTAATAGCTGCCGTTGACCAGAGACCGCTAAGGACAGTCCTCGTCAAACCCGTCCTGTGGCCAGCCCTTTCGCATGTCCGTCCCACCCCTCTCGAACCCCGAAGGGATCAGTCATCGAGAACCAGTACGGCTTAGCTCAGGGGGCAGTCGTTAGTCGGCCACCCGTTCGCGTGTCCGTTCCACCCCTCACGAACCCCGAAGGGTTCGATCATCGAGAACCAGAACGGCTTGGCTACTAAGGGGCTGTCGTTTCCCGTCGCAAATCCCTGACACAAGCAGTCAGCGTTCCAAGTTCTTTTCAGTCTCGTAATAGCTGCTGTTGGCCAGGGACCGCTAAGGGCAGTCCTTGTCCTTTAGGCCTGGCGCATTACCAAATCCACCCCTACAGGCAGCAGGAAGTTGGCCAGGGCCTAATAGTACTCAGGCTAACCTGAATACTGCTTGAATTTTCCATCCCCCACTGGCCCTTATAAACATGAAATTAGTCCCGTACCCTGTAAATCGCCCCCAGTTTATTGAAAGTGCCCAAAACCCATGGTCCCGCACCCAGTAGTAATATCGGAATAATCAATTTTAAATAAATACAAAAATATTCAACTCGCGTTATGGAAAGTTGAAATACCGCGAACAAGTAGTTCCAGTACTCCTCTACGGGAGTCCATGCTGGGCTCTAACTGCTGAGGACGCCAAATCTCTGGATGAAACATTCACAAGAATGCTACGCCGGGTTCATTGTGTCAAGTACAATGCGCTGCGCACATCTCCAACCAGACACTATCCAGAATTGGATTTTTGTATGCTATGTAAATGATATGATAAGTAGTAATAGATCCCGATTTTAAACTGATTTTATTTGCCGACGACAGTGCTCTTATTTTCTCTCATAAAGATCCTATCCATATTTCCCAAAAGTTAAGTGCAGTTCTAGAATCCTGTAATGAGTGGTTGGTTGATAATAAGCTATCCATTCACTACGGTAAGACCGAAAGTATTTTGTTTGGTTCTAAAAGAAAGTTAAAGAAGGTAACTAAGTTTGAAGTCACTACTAATGGACATAAGATTGAAAATAAAAAGGAAGTTAAATATTTAGGCGCCACATTGGATAACAGCTTATCAGGAGAAAGCACAGTGAAAAATATTTTCTCGAAAGTTAACAGTAGGCTTAGGTTTCTATACAGAAATAAAAATAGTTTAAACACCGACTCCCGCAAGTTACATTGCTCTTCTTTAATACAGTGTCACATGGACTATGCATGCTCTTCTTGGTATGAAGGCTTAACCAAACAGCGTAAATGTAAATTACAAGTAGCTCAGAATAAAGTAGTACGATTTATTAAAGACTACAAACCTAGGCACCACCTAACTCCAGATGACTTTTCTGAATCTGGACTACTTAACTTAGATAGTAGAGTTAAGCAGCTACGCCTTAACCATGTGCATAAAGTCGCGCAGCTAGTGCTTCAAACTTCTACCTCCCGAATTGTAAATCCTTCGAATCTGATACTTTCTTTTTTAACGGTCTTAAAAATTGGAACGCTCTGCCTAATGAAATTAAAAACCTAGATAATCACCATTCAATTAAATCTGCAGTTAAATCTAGTTGGTGTCTTGCTTGAATAGGTTTTCATTGACTGTGTTAAAAAGCGCCTCCCCCCCCCCCCCCCCCCCCCCCCCCTAAGGAATAATATTACGTGGGATATAATAATATGTAATGTAGATAATTATTTTTTCAAGCAAAATCCTATTGAATATTCAAATAATTTAGTTATTGAAGCTATAGTCATGACGTCATCAGTAAATCGTTATCCGACCAAACAATCTTAATTCATTAATTTATTCGCATTGTTAGTCAACGATAAGTGAGATTTATTAATACATAATTTACGAGATCAAAGTTCATACTAATTTCACAGAAAGAGAAATATATTTAATTCCATCCATTGGGAGAATATATTATAATCACCCATACTCAATTTGTTTAACAATTTATAATTTATTATTTTTGCGTTTACATTTACTAATAATGCATCATCTTAAGAAATTTTTTTTCGCGAAAATTACATCTTATAATTTTGAAAGAATTTCATCAATAATTATTCAATTGTAAATTAATTAATTCAACGGATAAATTACCCTTCTCCTTGTCACCCCATGGAATGAACTCACACAGTCAGCTGTTGTATTGCACTGCGCTTTAAGATGAATTGTTTTACTCGAAATATTTGCGCCACCACCATGCATCCACAATTGTCATGCTGTAATCAAGGCAATTTTAGGCATTTTTAAGAATGCTGTGACGGCTTGTCAACAAAATTGCACCGCCACAACTCCCTATCACCCATGACATTTGCTAGATCATCCGCATCTTCAAGGCCAGTGTCCTTTAAGATGCGTCTCAAGAAAGTCATGTGAAGTCCACCATGCTTAATTCCATGTGGCTACCAAAGTACAAGATTGTGCACAGGCTTGTACTCAACTATGCCCTACAAACAGAGGCGGTTTTGTTCGAGTACCAAGCTTGCTGAAACCAATGAGATACCTCAAATTATGTATAGTGTCTGGTTGGAGATGTGTGCATTGTACTTGACACAATGAACCCGACGTAGCATTCTTGTGAATGTGCCATCCAGAGATTTGGTGTCCTCAGCAGTTAGAGCCCAGCATGGACTCCCATAGAGGAGTACTGGAACTACTGCTGCTCTAAATAATCGGACCTTAAGTTTACAATTAATTCTCGGTGACTTCTAAATCCTGGAAAGCCCATTCAAGACTGCCCATGCCTTTCCCTTACGTATTCGAAGGTCTTCACCTGACTTTTAAGGTTTACTTGTCACGGTTTACTAAGAGACGGTAACAAAGGGAAGACAGCTGGGTCATCATCGGTTTAGTAAGAGACGGTAGGTATTAATAATAAAGGTAGAGATAATAAAGTAGATGATTTGTAAATTAAGTTGTCATATAGATCATATTGAATTAGTTAATTACAAAATTCCTAATTAAAATATTATAATTACTGTAAATGTTCTTCAACTCACAACATCAATCAAGGCATTTCATTGGTTGATTCAAACATCAACAAATACCCTTCACTAATCAAACTCTTCAATAAGCATGTCTTGCTTACTTAATACCTGTAGGATTTCCATGTGCGTTTTGTTGTATTTAGCGATTAAACACTGGATATCTTTTTGTAGGTAGATGATGAGAATTACAGTTCAGGCCACCAGAAAACGCAGATTTGTTCAAATGTGAACACATTTGATCAAAAATGTGAAAGTGTAATGTAATATACAGGGGCGGATCCAGGAATTTAATTTCTATGGTGCGCACAATTTGTGAAGTTTATCTTTTGGTCTGAGGGCGCTGCTGCCCAGCGGTTTCGGGAGGGCAGAGCCCCTGTTGCCCTGGTGGGGGTAAAGGGGACGGACTCCCATCCAGAGATTTAGTGTCCTGAGCATGGACGAACATATAGGACCATATATGGACTACCAAATTTCTGGTTGGCACATTCACAATAATGTTACCTCGGGTTGTTCACTGTGTCAAATACAATGCACACATCTCCAACCAGACACTATAACATTGGGGGTGTCTCATTGGTGCCCCCAAGCTTGATACTTGAATAAAGCCGCCTCCGCTTTGCAGGACATTGTTTTCGCCGTGAGGACCAGCCTGTGCACAATCTAGAGTTTTGGCAGCCCCATGGAGAAAATAAGCATGGTGGACAACCCATGACTTTCATGAGACGCGTCTTAAAGGACACTGGCCTTGAAGATGCAAATAATCTCGCTAAAGCGATGGTGGATAGGGAGTTGTGGCGGTGCAATTTTGTTGTTAAGCCGTCATACAGTAGCATTCTTAATGCACGCTGATTCGATTGCCAATTGTGGATTGCATGGTGGTGGCAAGTATTTTTGTTAAACAAGCATAGCATCTCAATGTCCAACTTTAATACAGCAGGACGATTATATATATGAGTACTGGTTCTACTGCTGCTCTTAATAATTCAACCTTATGATTCCTATGTATTACACGTCGACCTTCCCTTGATATAGATCCCTGGTTATTGAGATGCACTTTGATTGGGCGTTGAAATCATGTAAGGAATGGAGAAAGTGGGTGAAATAGAAGAAGTGTAGTGTAAAATAGCCTGTGACAAACACAGACACACACCCCACCGCCGCCGCCATTTCAATTTTTAGAAATAGAAAGTAAAGTACTGCTACTAAAGTAAAGTAATGTTAACACAACACATACTTATAGACTAAGACTACACTATATATATATGCAAATAAAAGGAAGTCTACTTACAATTATAGACTTTCATTTCTATATCTACCTAGTATGATTATTTGTCTAGACTCACAATAGTAGCATCTCAGTGTAAACATTTAATTCTATAAATGGGTCCGTTAATATGCATTGTTCAACTATATTCTCATCAGCAAACAACACCGAAAGGATATATTATATAATAATGCAGTTATGGAATTATATTATATGGAAATATATTTTATTTACGTAAAAATATATATAAAATATGTTGCTTAGCAGTTCTCATCTCTATTACAATCCGAACTGACGCTCGCGGATTTTAAAAACGAACGGTTTTTACACAAATTAAATGGTTTTTTCACTATATAATTTTCACTAAAACATATATAATCCTCCACTGAAATACATTAATTATCACTAAAATATATAAGGTCAGTAATGGTTGACCGATGCGCCTGTAAATAGCCTCTCGTCAACAAGTCAACCCCACCGACTAGCGGTACTGGCTGTTTTTGCTGACGGGGCTCTGTCGAACAACGCGTCCCTGATAGCAGTAAAGGGGGTCTCTTTATTGAGAGGCAGTATTATTATTGCCGCGGAACTGCCCCAACTCATCACCTCTCCCACTCCCGATCTCCGACGAAAATGAACATAAAATCAACATACACCAACCCACTAACCTACCCCACACACCGCGACACCCACCCACACCTACGATCTGAAAGATTGTACCCAATACAAAAAAAACAGGATAAGTTGAATCATACAACTAAAGCGGTAAGCTTGTTCGCGCTTTCAGACCTTTGGCAGTTTAACCCGCCAAATTAGGATGTCTTCTAGATATTAAATCGCTTTTTAGCCTACGACAAGTATTTGATTCACTACACTAGTCGAAACCAATCTGTGCGCGATCATTCACCCGCTGGTTATACCCGGGAGATTGGGTTCGACGGCTTAATCTTATTGCTATGCAAGCCTAATGTATTATTCGACTGACAGTATTATATAATCTCTGACAATATTATTCACCTTCGGGGAATATTAACAGTTCCTTTAGGACGTGGCGCTTTATCTATATAAACAGAGTTATGACTTAAACTACTCACAACGATATGGCTTAATTATAATTCACATATATGGCGCATTCTTTAGGAAATGCTTCTTTAACAGACTCACTCATACACAATGCTGCACAATACTGCACACTAATCTGCCGATCTTCACTGATTTTAGTCACATATAAAAGGAACACAGACTGACTCATGTAGGGTCTATCAAATAACATTAGATTCACTTCAAACCACTTTAACATAAGTCACAATCGTTTATCTGTAACCTTTCTCTCTTACCTTCGGTATATCAAGAATATTGGGTTTCGGGGTTATTTATCGTTATTCCAAATATAATTATTCATCAACCATATTATGAAGAACTGACAGTAAATAGCAGTATAAAACAACAACTGAACACTGATTGTTATGAGTTTGCAATGTTTCAGCAGAGTGATATTCACAGAGTTTGGTCGGTATGTCAGGTTAAAGGATATATGTCCTTATAATTAAACCTACTAGTGTTGAGCTAAAAAGCAGAAAAGCACAAAACACTATAAAGCCGTTCTTTCGTGGCTTTGAAAAACTCGTGACTACTACTCTATACGAGGATACCAACTACCCTTATTCCACGAAGCTCCCGTTCAACACAGAGAAAGAGCAGTGAGATAGGAAAATTTCAGTTCAGTAGCTCTGTGATAGGTCAAAATCAAGGCTAACTCAAATTCTATTGGGAGATACAAAACAAGGCTATGACGCAACCTCCCTAGGCTGGTTGGCCGATTAAACAGAGCCCAGATACCTGCGTACAGCAAATCAGCCAATAAGCTGGTAGCTTGCACTATTTTTAGCTATAGATCCCTTTAGAGTATTCTAGTGACCGGGGGGGAACTGGCCAACAAGGCAAACGAATCAGTTATCCCACAAAAGCTTTTACACCGCTCCCAGAAAATGGGATTTAAGTCTATAAAATATACAAAATCACAATTTCTAAAATATAAAAATACTCTAAACAGTTAGTCTTTCTTGCGCGGACGGCGTTTACGCAGTTTCTTGAGGCTAGCAAGAGTCCTTTTCTCTTTGGGGCGAGCCACTTTACGAGGAGGGCTGTAGCTCCTAGGCGAAGGGTGCAATATAATTGCATCAGAAGGTGCAGGGTTACGATCGGTATACCCGCCGGTCGAAGTACCTGGTTGATTAATATCAACCTCAGTGGAGCGAGATCTAACGGCCTTTAGAGCGCGTCTCAGGACAGCAGCTCCTACGGGTCCTTGACGGGTCGTCTGGACACTAGCGGTGGGTGGACCGTGAGTGGTGAGGAACTTTCTCGGTTTAATGGTTCTCTGCAACTCGCGTTCTCGGGTTCGATATTCATATGGGTGCCGAGATACTTCCTGGAGTTCAGGATGCGAGTTTACGAAAATGTCGCCATACTCAGGGTCCTGACGGATAAAATTGATCAGGTGATATGTGGTTATATCATTAGGGTTAACGTTTCTAAGGTATTTCCTGACAAACTTGGTGGAAATACACTCACCAACACGCTTTATTAACTCGTAACTTGGTACGCGTGTTTTCTGTTCAATCGACGCGAATAGGTAAGGATGGAACGCGTAAACTCCCTCGTAAGCTCATCCAGGGTAATAGCGATGTCTGGATTCGCAATGTAAATCTGCGTTCGCTTCCCAAGCTCGTATGTATCGCAGGGTGATCATCTCGTCTACGCTCTCTAAATCGCGATTAAAGGGACAATTGTAACTTTCATGTCCTTTAAGTTGACAGTAGTGACATTGAGTCATAAATTGTGGGCAGACGGCAAAAATATGAGAGTTATTAAGTCTGCAATAAGCACAATATATTTCCATCATCGGTTGTTCGAGGAAATAGGAGCAAGGTGCGTTGGAGTCGAGAGGGGTGAAGTGGTCTCTCGATGCGCATAACCGACAACGTTTTCGAGAAACGTAGTTGGCGTGTCGATAATCGTACGCTGTGAGACGTTGTGGACCTTGATACCACTCTATGACATAATCATTGTCACTGCTCCGGGAAGCTGTAGGCTGAATCGCTTCTGATTCCAAGCATACTGGCTCATCCTCCAGCTGCATAGACGAAGTGGGTGCGTCTGTTTCCGTAAGTGGACCCACTGTCTGTATTTCCACGACAGAATATCCTGTAGGTATTCGAGGTCTTTGTATGACAGATGAATGTAAGTTCTGTATACAAATGTCTTGAAAAACGGCAAATCCAGCGCTACTCAGTTTCTCCGCAGCTGAGTCTCTCAGACTGAGTTTGGTCAGCGCGCGGTCCTTGAACTGACTATCGACGTTACGGAACGGAGTCAGAAAGCGCCGGAAACATTCGAAACGTATAAACTTATTGTGTTCGTCTAACTTGGCGAGTTTAGTTCCAAGTATTAATGGGTGAGCGCGTATGGTACGTGTTAGCTTATTCAATCCCGCCAACACCCCATAAAGTTATAAGCCGATAAGCAATATTGGGAGCCACGAGATTGGGCAATTAACCAACTCGTGCCATCCCAATAAGAGTGGGAAGGAAGCACACAATAGAGGGTCAGGGGCCAAACCCCTAACCCAGGGAGAACAGGTGGAGTGAACGGGAATACTCCACGGGGCGCCAACAAGGGTATTAACCAATCAGAGTGGGGAATGGCATCGATTGAGTAGCAGTAAGGCCATCGTGCAATATAACCAATAACCTATTAATCAGTGATTCAGTTATCTCAGTGCAGCAGTGCTAGCGTAGGGTACAGTCAATTAGTTTAGTTAGGGGATCACGGGACTTTAGTTACCGTATCCCGCCTTGTACACATTATATCTATATCTATATCATATGCCCTATTATTATTATACACCGAACTTCAGAACTCAATTACCTTTATTTCACCCTTATACACGGCGGGGACGCGTGGACTAAATTACCACATCGGATAAATCGGGATCCCTCCTGGATCCCGTCACAGTAACTAAATCCGAGCTGCCGCCCCAGTTAAACTCTGAGAACTATACTGCTAGCTAGTCGAACTCCACCGAGCAGACGAGATGAGTGAATCGGGCGAGACACCACCGCGGACCCCGGACGAAGATCAAACGATCCGCGAGGCCGCGACCAAGCGATACAGGCCCACGACGCCGAAGCCATCGATAACGGGCGAACCGGAAGTTGAGGATGAGGGGGGCCTGGAACCCGAAGTCGAGCCAAGAGAGGAAGGGAGCGCAACGGAGGGAGATGGAGACGAGTCGACACGAGACGGAGAACGGCGCGCCGATGTCGCCGGCCAGCTACCGGCCGAGGGCGACGAGCGGCCCACCGAAATGGCGACGGTGGGGCCGACGGTGCGACGCCGGACGCGAAGAGACGGAGGAGAGATCGGTACCGATGTCGCCGGCCAGCTACAGGCCGAGGGCGACGGACGGCCCACCGGAACGGCGACGGTGGAGCCGCCGGTACGACGTCGAACCCGGAGGGACGGAGGAGAGGTCGGCGACGAGGACGTCGGGGTTTCAGAGCGACTTCGACGAGCCTACATCGCGGCCCGGAGGATGCTAAAGGATGCCAAGAAGGAAGGGGCGAAGGTAGACGAGGTGAGACTGAGAAAGCGACTAGGTGAGTCGGATAGACACTTAAATTACCTAATACGTTTTGGGCAGAGAGAACTAGCCGAGGAGAGGGCACAGGGAATTGCAGGCGAACTGTTTGAACTATGGGAGTGTGGGAGTATGGAACCTAGCGTAGCGCCAGTGTACATAGGGCCATACTTGGTCGATGCCCGGGGAGTGAAACCAGTGGGTTGGAGGGGACCTGAGGGGGGCGAATCCGAGGTTAACCCCGAGGATTCGGCCTCGTCGGTCGGAGAAAGCTCCGGGAAGCGGGGGAAAGTTAGTAGGTCAGGAAGGCGGGGGAAGTCCGTCGTAACCGATAAGTCTGTTACATCCTCCGCGAAAGGAAGAGCGGTGAGAGAGATAGGTGCCGAATATCGTCTCAGCATGGCAGCGAAAGATCATAGAGAAATGAAGGAACGGCTAGAGGAAGGGAGAGTGCGGTTAGAGAGGGAAACGGCATTGCTTAAAGAAACAGGAGAGAGGGCCGAAAGGGCTTTGAAAAGCCTAAGGGAGTATGATGAGATAGAGGAAAGGGAGTGTAGGGAGCGTGAGGCGAGAGAGGAAAGGGGACGCAAGGAGCGTGAGGCGAGGGAGGAAAGGGAACGCAAGGAGCGTGAGGCGGAACGCAAGGAGCGTGAGGCGAGAGGGGAAAAGGAACGCAAGGAGCGTGAGGCGGAACGCAAGGAGCGTGAGGCGAGAGAGGAAGGGGAACGCAAGGAGCGTGAGGCAAGGGAGGAAAGGGAACGCAAGGAGCGTGAGGCGGAACGCAAGGAGCGTGAGGCGAGAGAGGAAAAGGAACGCAAGGAGCGCGAAATGAGACGAAGGGAGAGTATTAAGAGTGCTGCAGAGTCGGCCATTAGGGACACCCAGGAGCGTAAGAGGAGAGTGGCAGAGACTGAGGGAGAAAACAAGAAAATAGAGAGACTACAGAGTGAGTCTGCGGGAGATGAGATTAAACGGGCGCACGAGTTGCAACTCGTGCGAAAAGCGCCGTCTGAAAGCGGGGCCGGCTCGAGTATTTTTAGGGAGCCGGGGGCCGTAGATACATTTATTAATACCCCACTGACAGGGACCGCACGACAGACTCAAGACTGGTGCGACCGTACGAGCGGGGGGGGGTAATAATAATAATGGTACAGTAGACGTTGTTAATATTGATAGTACCGTATGGGACAACACTAATCAAACCTTTATTACAGGTAATGCTTTACATAGTGGTAGTAATTTAAATTTAAATCAGAACGCCCCTAGTATTAATGTAGGAAATAATTCTAATATTAACGTAGCTACGCAAAATAATTCAAATAATCAAAATAATAACCCAGATTCGAATCTACAAAATAATTTAAATAACGCAATTACGCAAAACAATTCGAATAATTTAAATAATGACCTATGCCCGAATTTACAAAATAATTCAGATAACGTAGTCGTGCAGAATAATATAAATAACTTTGTTCCAAACGAACAAAATAATTCCGTTTCCAATATGGGTGCTATTAATGTAAACGCGTCAGGCCTGCATAACCAGGAAACAGAGGACCTGGTAGGCCACGTAGTTAGTAGACAGGGAGCAGAGGGCCTGGTAGGCCACGTAGTTAGTAGACAGGAAGCAGAGGGCCTGGTAGGCCACGTAGTTGGTAGGGAGGGAGTAGAGGGCCTGGTAGGCCACGCAATAGCAGAGGGAGAGGCGGGGGTGAATGGACCCGACCGCAGTAGGGTTGATGTGTCGACTAGAGAGGTATATAATAGCGGGGAGAGAGGTAGCGAAGTTAGATGTAGCGAGTGGGGGGGGGCTACGAGGACCCCACAACAGAGAGTTAGCGGCGAGAGGGGGGGGGGGGGGGGGGGCAGGGAGTGTCCCACAACCGTCAGCGGATAATGCGAGGGCCGATATAGGTAAACCGCAACGACCGGCGACGGAAAGTAATAGGGGGATCGCGAGTATCCCCAGCGACGTGCGACCGAGCAGAGAGAGACAGGTTGACGTCGCGAGAGGGCGGACGGAGCGTCGAGCCCGATCAGAGGAGGAAAGAAGAACAGTGGGGTTTAACC
>JAUCBJ010000624.1:0-13938 GCA_032718475.1 Nemertoderma westbladi | reverse complement strand
CCCTTACAGAGTTCTTCTATCACTGACTTGGCCATGCTGACTGTACCTCCGTAGATTGAAGTTAAGCGATCGTATGCTAACTCGAAGGCATCTGGTACAACCAACGAAAGTCTCCGCTAAGCGTTTGGGTTCTCCCGTCAAGGTTTGGAGCAAATAGTTGAACTTTTCCCTTGAGGTAAAAGCGCACGCCGCAATTTGAGATTCGATGTAGTCTACGAACGTGTGCCAATGTTTAGAGTTACCGGAAAACTTAGGTGGTTGTTGCACCGGTAGTCCTTGTCTGGCTGCGAATTTAGCTATCTCCTCGGCTATGTTCAAAGTTTCGCGTCCTTGGTTGGCAATCGAGTTGATGTTCTCCCGTCTTGGCGCTTTTCTTTGATACGAGGTGGTTCTTGAAGGTATCGCTCTTTGCGGCTCCTTCGGGTTTCTATTGTGTTCGAATTCGGTGTTTCTCGAACTATCGGTTTGAACTTCCTCCAAGCATTCCTCGATCTGAGCCAACTTGTTAACAACTGGTCGCAGAATGTCGGCGAACTGTTGTATACTACGCTTTCGTCCTTTTGGGCTCCTCCCCGAGGCGCACCCACGAGGCGGACGTGTTTCCACCACCCCTGGGGCCAGTCTGACTGATGTTATTATCAGACCGGGCCGGAGGGTGGCCCGATGCTTCCCGGGTTCTGTTTTCGGTCCCCCGATCACACCGGCACAGCTCGTCGAACGTGTAGCCAGATGGGCGGCTACTGTCAACTTACTGTGGCCTGACTGTACATTGGGCCAACTCAAAGTATAACAAAGAGTCAACCGGCAGGTGGACCAGTCGATAGCGATCGAGCACCAAGGTCGCCCTTGGGCCTAACCGACGGTCTTGTCCCAAGCGGGCTTGCGCTACCCAGCATGGAATATTGACACGTTTTCACCTGCCTCGCCGGCAATATTGAGGGGAAGTAAGTTCCACAAACAATATTGACTAGCTCGAAAGCTAGGAACAAGTAACCACTTACCAGTCACTGTACACGTGTACTCAACAGATGTTCACAAAACAAGTACACAATCGGTAAGCACAAAATCGAACACATACCATGCACACACAGATGACATAATCGGGTAAGACAAAATCGGGGTCAAAATCGGGAAAGACAAAATCGGAGGGGACAAAATTGTATCGACGACCTACAAGTCGAGAGTACCTTATTTTACCGACAGGGTAAAATAACTTTGTGTGCACAAAGTATGCTGGGGCGCAGTAAAGTATGGTCCTACTAATACCAGCGGCGTCTGGACCAACTGGCAAGGGTTCCCATACCCACTCGCAGTGGCCACACATACAATCACGTGTACTCACGTACCCACAGCAACAGAAAACTCAAGACCCAAACAAATCCCAAAGACCAATCAGCTGACATGGAGACAATAACATATAGTATCAAAAAACGGAACAGCTGATGGCCAAAGGAACCCATCCAAGCCCCAAGCAAACTGCCACTGATCGCCCACATACAAAACATAGTTCACGCCACATGAGCCATAAATCACGCCATGCCACCACCCCTACTGTGTACACGACTGGCAGTACGGCAACAGGCCGACTAGACGGTACCACGGCACCATGGCAATTCATGGTTCGCTAGACACGAGGGCCTTCAGTGACTCCCTAGCACTATACCAACAATTTAACGTGCCCCCAGACCCTCACGAGTCCGCCGCCGCCTGCTCGCGACACCCCTATAGAGACCTCACCTCTTTAGGTATCGCGTCCGTTGGTTGTAACGCTTTCTGTGTTGGTGTATTTTGTGGAGGATTGTCTATAAAGGAATTGTCTGAACGCTCGCGTTTGTATTCATTGGCCGCTCCTGTTCTGAACACTTCACGTTCCGGATAATCCGATTCACTCGAAGTACTACTATCACCTGGATACGGTGGCCGACGTGCTCGCGTCCATTGGGTTGTCTGAATTCTAAAATTCCGCTTCGGAACATCGTCTACTGGTTTCCGTCGTTCGGTAGGCTCGCAGGTCTTCCTCGAAGTCGTAGATTGCGATGTAAACTGAATTTGTGGTCGCGTATCCACTGGTCTCCGTTGTTCGGTAGGCTCGCAGGTCTTCCTCGAAGTGGTAGATTGCGATGTAAACTGAATTTGTGGTCGTCTGGCGTTTGAGTCTAACGGCCTTGAAGGCCTGAATACGATTGGGTTTGCGTAGTGTGTCACAGGTTTAGGCGTCGAAGGTTGACTCACCTGTTTAGTCGTCATTAATGTAGGTCCGACTAATAAACTACTACGATCTGTAATCGGCGGGTTACTTACCTTGACTCTCGGAATAGGCGATGACGTTGCTCTCGGCGGTACAAACTTGTCCGGAATAACATACCTGTGTTCCGTTGCATCGTGTATAGGAGATATACTGCTACTACCAGCAATCGAAACAGGTCCTTTATTCGTAATTGGTGCAAACATTGGAGTTACTTGCGGAAATCGTTGACCCTTTTAAACCCTTTTAAACACCGGTATTCGATTCCAAATATTTTACACGCGGTTCAAATCAAAATTTTATTTCAAAAATTTAGCACTTAGCTAATCAAATATAAACTTTTACCTCAAAATACAAAATTTTCAAATAACTTTAGTCCTACCGAACCGTAGTTCAGTAAAACATATTCCTACTATTGGAAGAGACGTACCTAATGCCTGCAATATATTACTGTAAAGTTTGTGAATCAAATCATAACCCGACCTTCTCACCAAAACAGTAAACTCTAAGTAAGCGAATATATATTGCAGTATCGGTCTCTTATAACCGGTGAGGCAGAAAACAGTCTACGAACGGACAAACTTCGATAAAACAAAATCCCGCGCAGCGAATCCTAAAATCAGGCTGACTCACTGACGGACTAAGGGGCTCGTATACTTTGCCGCGGTGTGATTTATATGGTTGGGCGAGAGAGACGCTAGCTAGGTGCAGAAAGGTCTAACTAGCGGGCAAAGCGCAGTATGGACAAAAATTATTTTATATATTTTGAGGTGTAAATAATTTCAAACGCGCGTGTGTCTTGATTCTAAACAGTCAAAGTCAGTTTTGCTCCTTCACATATATAATTACTGGGTCCGGTGTACATTTTACAAATATTCTAATTTTGTAACTTGTAGGTCCAATACTCACGAATGATAAGGCTCCTTCCCCTTTTGTGTATTTCCAGGACTCAAATTCAGGCATAAGGTTAATACTACGTCCAGAATTCGGCAATTTAATTTACCAGGTCCCTAATACTAAGAAGAAATGTGTTAGTTTACTACAGTAGGCGTACTGTTACTAATAGCTAGCCTGGCGTTCTTCTCTAGAATTTGGTTGCCTAGATGGGCACGGCAACTTCCTAACAGAATGTTGGCGGGGACACGGTAGATGTTAGTATCCCTAAATAGCCTCAATTTATTTTGCGCCTAGTAATAAACTGCCCTACCGCCTGAACGGTACAATCCTAATTCAGGTGAAACACAGTAACCCTTCTGGCCTACAAGTTCAAATGCAATGGACACCGTTGTACTACAAACAGTCACAGACGCACCTGTACTTAGCAAGAGTTAGGCGTACAGTTTGCTGCACCCTACCAATGTGTATGCCTTGTACCGGTGTGCCTGCGTCCTATCTGTGTACTAGTATCTTTCTGCCTGATCTCCTCCCCCGTAGGAATATGAAGGTCTACTGTGGGTTTTCTCTGAATTAAGACAGTAAAGTCCCTAGATGTAAATTTTAGCGCACAGCGTGTCACTACCTCTACCTTCGATCTTTGGTCTTACACTTAAGTAGCAAGGCATTGAACGCTGTCTAACCTTTCAGGCGATGGGCGAATAACTAAGAATGATATTGCGGGTTGTCTCCTTCTACATTCCTCAGATGTTCCCGTTCATTGCTGTGGCCCGATGTTTAGCCTGCCATCCTGTCCCTCAGTTAGGTTCACCATGGTAAAACATGATAGAAAAAGGGCAGATGTAACAAGTATTTCTAACTTTTATTACAAAACTAATATACAATAAACAATACTAAGATAAGAAAGCTAGATAATAAGTGTATACTATAGAGAGATAGAGAGATACTAATGAACGAAATCGCACCTTTTATAGCAAATTTGTGCTGCAATCAATCGAAATAAATCTAGATTGTTCTATGAGTTCTAATAGGTTTTTAAAGATAACTATTGGTCCAGCGAACACGTATCTTGCACGACATTGGTTACTATCTAATAACTGCAATCCTATTGGTTAATCTACATTGAGCAAATGCAATTTAATTTGTAGCGGTTAATTTAAATGAGTTGAAACTCTGCACAAAAAATAATTCGCACCTACTAGGATTCGAACTCAATACCTACTACACGAATTTCCAACGCTTAACCGACTGAGCTACTGAACCACTTGAACAATGTTATACAAATAGATATACTGAATGCAAATGAGGACTTAATGTAATCTTTATAGCAAAGTTAATTCGAACAAAATAAAATTTTTGAAATCCACGGCATTCATGAGAATATAATTCTATAACATACTGCATTTAGATTTACATTTTTTATGTTAAAAAACTGAAAAAATTTTCTGCTCGCTTCGCTCGCGCTCATTCCCCATTTATAGTGTTTACAATATGTCAATAACTACATACTGCATTTAGATTTACATTTTTTATGTTAAAAAACTGAAACAATTTTCCGCTCGCTTCACTCGCGCTCATTCCCCATTTATAGTGTTTACAATATGTCAATAACTACATACTGCATTTAGATTTACATTTTTTATGTTAAAAAACTGAAAAAATTTTCTGCTCGCTTCGCTCGCGCTCATTCCCCATTTATAGTGTTTACAATATGTCAATAACTACATACTGCATTTAGATTTACATTTTTTATGTTAAAAAACTGAAACAATTTTCCGCTCGCTTCACTCACGCTCATTCCCCATTTATAGTGTTTACAATATGTCAATAACTACATACTGCATTTAGATTTACATTTTTTATGTTAAAAACCTGAAAAAATTTTCTGCTCACTTCGTTCGCGCTCATTCCCCATTTATAGTGTTTACACTATGTCAATAACTACATACTGCATTTAGATTTACATTTTTTATCTTAAAAAACTGAAAAAATTTTCCGCTCTCTTCGCTCGCGCTCAATCGCCATTTATAGTGTTTACAATATGTCCATAACTACATACTGCATTTAGATTTACATTTTTTATGTTAAAAAACTGAAAAAATTTTCCGCTAGCTTCGCTCGCGCTCAATCCCCATTTATAGTGTTTACAATATGTCCATAACTACATACTGCATTTAGATTTACATTTTTTATGTTAAAAAACTTAAAAAATTTTCCGCTCGCTTCGCTCGCGCTCAATCTCCATTTATGGTGTTTCCAATATGTCCATAACTACATACTGCATTTAGATTTACATTTTTTATGTTAAAAAACTGAAAAATTTTCCGCTCGCTTCGCTCGCGCTCAATCCCCATTTATAGTGTTTACAATAAGTCCATAACTACATACTGCATTTAGATTTACATTTTTTATGTTAAAAAACTGAAATAATTTTCCGCTCGCTTCGCTCGCGCTACATCCCCGTTTATAGTGTTTACAATATGTCAATAACTACAAACTGCATTTAGATTTACATTTTTTATGTTAAAAAAACTTAAAAAATTTGCCGCTCGCTTCGCTCACGCTACATCCCCATTTATAGTTTTTACAATATGTCAATAACTACATACTGCATTTAGATTTTCATTTTTTATGTTAAAAAACTGAAAAAATTTTCCGCTCGCTTCGCTCGCGCTCAATCCCCATTTATAGTGTTTACAATATGTCAATAACTGCATACTGCATTTAGATTTACATTTTTTATGTTAAAAAACTGGCCGTTTCTCAAAAGTCTGTGTGTGTGTGTGTCGGAAGCCATAAATGTCGGAAGCCATAATCGAAGTTAATATCTTCAGCTAAATTGTATGGTTGAGTCATTTTGAACGATCTCTCCATGGAAATTAATTGTTTAGCACTATACGATTAAAGTTATTTTGCACAGAAATTAGATATCTGGAAATCAATGTACCCCATCCCATTATAGTTTTTTTATTTTTTCACGTGATTTGCATTAATAAATTTATTTTTAATTGATTTAAACATAATTAACATTGTAAATTCATACGCTGATTCCATTCTCCCCGGATAGTTCTAAATTAGGAAAACACTAGTAAAACGGTAAAACACTAGGAAAACATAGGAAAAGTACCGTAAAACACCCGGAAAACAGTGAAAATATTGATCAGCAGGAAATTTAACACATGTACTTCTCTGAATTGACAATCCTAAATGTACTCCTCGCATAGCACCCCTTAAGTAATCACCGTAAAACATAGGGAAAACACTATAAAAACACTATAAACCTTCCGGAAAACAGTGAAAAAATTGATCAGCATTAATTTTTACCTATATGCTGCAAAAAAATAAATTGAAAGAGTCTAATACTGCCCAGAAAGCTTGTTGCCAGGCAACCAAAGAACTGTAACCAATCAGCATACGGTGCAGTATCAGTACAGCAGTACTATCCTTGTTTTACCGGTCAGTCGGTAGAGGCGCAAAGTACCAGTATTGCTGTATTCTGGTAGGCCTATTACCTGATTACAGTATTAGTGCTGTAGTGCAGTAGTGTATTCCAGTATTCAGATATTGCAGTATTGTTAGGGTTAGTTAAAGCTGTAAATATTTCTATATTTAGTATCAGTCTGAACTACTGTACTGTGGTTGGCATTACGCCATATACCTAACACTAATAATACAGTCTACAATACAGCCTATCTACAGTACAGAATGGATTTTTTGCCATGAAAAGCAATAAATGTCATTAATACTATCCACCAGTATACCTACTCCAAGAGCCTTCCAATGAAACATGTATTCCAGCATGACCTCCACTGCACGTCTTCGTGCTGTCCATGGTGACGTGCAGTGGACGTCATTAGGCTCTAAAGGTTAACACGGTCCCTACTTCGCCCTGTCGACCCCAGCCATTTTTCACCAATCCTTTTTTAGAGTTTTTAAATTTTTTTGGTATTGGTGAAAGTTCTACAACATTAGTAGATATGTTTTTTATGATAGCAATTTTTTTTTTGCTAGCTAGTATTTTTTGAAATTATAAAAAATGTGAAAGTCCATGATATTTCAGGTTAAACTGTTGAAGAATATATTAATGACCAAAATAATTTCCAAAAATTACTAGCTAGTAAAAAATACTAAGGTTCTAGAAGATTCACTAATATATAAAAGTACTCAAAATCACAAAAAAATAAAGGTTAAAAAACTCATTCGGGACCCTTTTGCTTAAGGAGTCAAAATTGTAGAACAAATTCCCGAAGTTTGCGACGTTTGCGAAATTCGCGAAGAATTCGGCAGTTTCTGTGCCCTAATGGTTTCGTGACGAAACAATCAAATCTTACACACTTAACACACACGAACTAATTTAATGTGTGTATTAGTATGTCTGAATAATTAAATAGAAATTAAATTAATGAACGCTATTTCAACATGAAATCTCCGGAATCAATACAAAACACACGCACACTACTGAATTTAACAATTTATATAGATTGCAACTTATATTTGGCTACCTTTAATGGGTGACTAATTTAATTATTCACTACCATTGGTAGGCTCCCATGGTTGCAAATTAGAGATCTTACAGTTTCTCGTAAACATGCAGTTCTTAACTTAAGTAGCAATGGGAGGTTATGGGTCAAACCCATAAGCGAGAATGCTACTTTTTTCAAAAAAATGGGGAAGAAGCATTCCACGTCTTGGAGAGAAACTGTTGGAAAGAACTCAAGAATAAAGATAAAATATCTTTATTACCACCACCAACCCATACCTTTACAATTTTACGTACTGATTGGAGTGTGACAAGGATATTTTTTTTTATTCCATCAACAGTGATGAGAGGGATGAGACTTTGTTCTGCCCTGAGTAGGAGGAGGATGAACAGGAAGCGTTGGTTGAGAATCGATCTGAATCCGAAGAAGTGGTGGATAACTGTTCAGAATCAGGCGACGTGGACAACCGTCCTGAGTGCATGTATGCCACTTGGTGTATGTCTTTTAGTATGGAACATATGAAAAACTTTAAACATACTCAGCCTCCACCCCCTCCGCCGATGAGTATTTAGTACTGTTGCTACGTTTGTATAATATTGTAGCTATTGTAGTATATGTTTTGTAGTACATATACATTGAATATATGTGGTGGTTTAATTACAATTAATAATTGTATAATATATTTATTTTGAGTACCTTACGCTCCTACTGCCCCCCTTCCAACACTGTGATTAACTTTAAAGCAATAAGTTAATTAAGCAATGTCAAACTAAATATCTGGGATAGAAGATACTGGCTCCGATATATCGCAATATTGGTAAATGTGATGAAGTTTGGGGTTTGCATTCAATTTATGCAAATTTCTCTTCTCAGTGGTGCCAATTGGATGTCTCCATGAGAAAGAGCACAAAATTTTAATTGAGAAGGTATTTTTTATGATTATTGGACCTACTAGTCCGTTTGTAAGACAACTTCATGTCTCCGGAACAATAACGGGACTCAATTTTGCGACTCTGCGGTCTATGCGGGATTACACGGAATAGACTTATCGCTAATCATAGATCTTCAAAATGTATAATCTCCAGTTCTAGTGGTCGTATGAAGTTCATTTTAGGCTCATTCGAAAGCTCTTTTCGCGGAGAACAAAGTTACCATTTGGTTTGGCAAACTCTTGAAAGCTGGCTGCGCAATCATAACTTGAACAAAATTCGCAAGGCATCCAACTCATCTTAGCCTTAAAAAAATTATCAGACGACTAATATAAGTGTAAATAATTTGGCTTAGAATTTGCATACCATGTAATAGGGACCTTACGCTTACATGTATGCAGTAGCGTGTGGGCGTAGCAATTGGTGCAGGCGTAGGTGTGAAATCTTATGTCGGATATTCTTATTTAATTTCGATAAATGTACGTTTTCAAAAGTTCTATTATGGTAATTCTAATAATAATTCTAATACGCTAGCAGATGCACAGCTTCTACTAAATAAAGTGGAGAGGGCTGCTAAGGAGGTTGGATTGCATATAAATGCTACAAAGACCGAATTCATGACCTTTAATGTTGATGGAAACTTGACAACCATTGATATTAATCAACTAAGGAAGGTCGATGACTTCCAGTACCTTGGATCATGGATAGAGAGTAGCAAAAAGGACATAGAAGTTAGGAAAGCAAAGGCTTTGGTAGCTCTATCAAAAATGGATACCATCTGGAAATCAGATCTTTCCAGGCACCTGAAGACTAAGTTCTTTCGAGCCACAGTGGAAAGTGTATTTTTATACGGGGGTGAGACCTGGACAGGATACTGACTAAATCACTTGAACAACGAATTGATGGTTGCTACACAAGACTACTAAGGGCAGCCCTAAACATCAGCTGGAGACAACACATGACAAACGCCGAACAATACTACCTGTGTCAACCACCCTCTGTGAACGCAGATTAAGATTCAGTGGGCACTGCTGGCAAAGTAAAGACGAGGTCATACCAGATCTACATCCCTGGCAACAAACTCATGGAAAGCGTAGTCGTGGGAGACCGGCCATAACATATAGATCAACTTGAAAGGGATACTGAACTTGGGAGAAACGAAATTGCGACAACTATGGAGAATCGGGAAGCCTGGAAGGATCTCATTTCCACTGTCCGAGTTCGCTCGACCTAGTAGTAGTAGTATTATTATGGTAATTAAAATATTCATCATTAGGCGTCCTACTAACAGCCTCATTTAATATAAAAACATTAATTGGACATTCTTAAAAGTGAATTATCATGAAGTAGGCCTACTTTTTACAAATACAAAAAATTATGTGGTAGTCAACTCAACTCGCAAAGTATTACTGAACCTATATTCCATTTGTCTATACATACAGTTGATCTAGGAAACATTACATATCAATGCTAAAATACCAATGCTGTTTAAATATATTCATAAACTAATTACTAACGTTCAAGTACTCTCCTTCTATGAACAACAGTGTGAATGAGTTCGAATTGAAGGGCTCCTGTCGCAGAGGCAACCCCTTCTCGTTGACAGCCTGTGGAATATCAATAGCTGTCGATATTGCCCACCTCCTTTCCTTTGAATTTGTTGTGGAATAACAGGGACACGTATGGAACAAACCATACGTGCCCTGACACATCACCCCAGTACAAACTGAGGTTAGCCGAATCTACAATTAAAAATAGTAACAGCACTGTCTGTAGTCTGTAGTCGCACTGTCTTCAGTCCATCTTATCCTTATCGGCCACATCTGTGGACGCGATTTCGGCCACTCCCGTTTCTTCGCCGTTCAGTGCTTCCTCGCCGTTCGGCACTTCCTTGCCGTTCGGCGCTCCCGCGACGTTGCCAGGTGCCGCGCTGTTTGTCTGTCCCACGCCGTGACGAGGTGCCGCGCTGTATTGCGCTCTCTCGACACGCCTGTAAGCTCTCCCACTGCGTCCTCGTCAACAGCCCTGTCCGCGACCCCGAACCACGGTTATCTCTCTTCTCGGTGGCTCCTCAGTTGCTTCAGCAAAGTGATTTTGGGTTATCGCTACCCGGCAATGACTGATATTTATTGCGCTGTATTTGTCAGCCATAATAATAATCCACTGTATACTTGTTTTAACACTCTTTTAATTTTGTTTTAACACTCTTTTAATTTTATATAAAGTTAGTTAATTTTTTTAGAACTATTATTAGCGGCCCAATTAAAACCAAGATTCCATTCAGGGTGTCGGAGACATCAGGGTGCATGCTATCAGGCACCGTTAAGGACGTAGAGGAGAAACCAGAGATGGGCGATGGGGAGGTCCCATGTGAGAAGTGGCCCGGGGAAGGATACCAGGAGTTGGGTATGGATCTGGAACCAAGCATAGTGGAGCGTGGTGAAAGGATAGAGGATAGTTCCAGAGAAATACCGTCGGTAGATAATTCAGGAGGGGAAGTAACAGCAAGAGAGTGGGCGGAGGAGAATGGATTCGACGTGGAAGACTTAGAGACGATGGGATGGAACAAGGATGTTCCCGGAAAGTATCGGTATGGGGATGGAGAAAAGTGGACGGCGAGATGTCCGGAGAAGTGTCCAGAGAAGTGTCCAGAGGAGACGCCGGTCCGGTTGAGAGGCATACCGAAAAGGGGGAGGCCAAATAAGAAGACATGGTGGAAAGGGATAGGATTAGTATTATCCATTCTGTTCTATCTATTCTTTCGATTTCTTTTCATTCTACCACCAGGAGACGACCAGATGAAGGGTGACATTTTGCTGCCAGGGGACCATGAGGAAGTCAAGAAGGCGGCCGAAAGACCCGATTTTAGGGTGGTGGAAGAGGGAGATTCAATTCCTAGAGAGTTGGAATTGACGAGGAGAGTGGGACGAAGAATAAGAGGACCTGCAGGGGGCAGTGGGAGAATGCCTCCTGGAAGAATCGATGGAAGATCGAGGAATCCCTTAGGGTTTAGTCGTCCAATATGTTGGACTGAGGGCTGAGGGGGGTGGGAATGAGGGGGAGACGCCCTTCCCACACAAAATAATAAAATAATAAAAATAATAAAATAAGTAGAAAGTTAGAAAGTAATATCTAGTAGAAGTTAGATAGTAAGTAGTAGTTATAAAGTTAGTAGAAGTTAGTAAGAAGTAAGAAAGTTAGTAGAAGTTAGTAAGAAGTAAGAAAGTTAGTAGAAGTTAGTAAGAGTAAGAGTAGAGTTAGAAGTAGGCAGGTATAGGGAGTGTGGTATATAAACATACCACGGGAGTAGGAGGGTACATAGTACCGGGAGAGTTAGAAGTAGGCAGGTATAGGGAGTGTGGTATATTGACATACCACGAGTAGTAGCAGGGTACATAGTACCGTGAGAGTTAGAGGTTGTGGGCACCGAAAGCGCAACGTAAAAAGAGAAGAGAGGGAGTGTGGTATGTAGATATACCATGCGAAGTAGTAGCAGAGGGGTTGTGGGCACCGAAAGCGCCACGTAGGAAGATAGTGTAGAGGGTATGGTATGTAGGTATACCATAGAGGTAGTAGTAGAGAGGTTGTGGGCACCGAAAGCGCCACATGGTTAGAGAGTTAGTAAACTTAGGAGAGTCAGGGAGTTAGTAGAGTTAGCAGAGTTAGTGGAGTTAGTAGAGTCAATAGAGTTAGTAGTAAGAGAGTTACATAGTAAGTAGAAAAGTAAGAAGGAAGTAGCAAGGTAGATAGAATGATAGCACAGAGAGGGGTAGCATAAGAAGATTTGGCACCTTTGGGAGTGGTAGAGACACAGGACATTGTGGAGCAGTGGGGATGGGCCAGCTCATGGGCCTTGTCTGCCACCAGCCGATGGACTGGGGCAAGTTCAATAATTACAAGTAAACCATCCGTTCCGAGTTCAAACAGTTTGATTGAAATATAAAAAATATTTACAAGTAAACCATCCGTTCCGAGTTCAAACAGTTTGATTGAAATATAAAAAATAATTACAAGTAAACCATCCGTTCCGAGTTTAAACAATTTGATTGAAATATAAAAAATAATTACAAGTAAACCATCTGTTCCGAGTTCAAACAGTTTGATTGAAATATAAAAATAATGACAAGTAAACCATCCGTTCCGAGTTCAAACAGTTTGATTGAAACATAAAAATAATTACAAGTAAACCATCCGTCCCAAGTTCAAACAGTTTGATTGAAATATAAAAAATAATTACAAGTAAACCATCCGTTCCGAGTTCAAACAGTTTGATTGAAATATAAAAAATAATTACAAGTAAACCATCCGTTCCGAGTTCAAACAGTTTGATTGAAATATAAAAAATAATTACAAGTAAACCATCCGTTCCGAGTTCAAACAGTTTGACAGTTTGATTGAAATATAAAAAATAATTACAAGTAAACCATCCGTTCCGAGTTCAAACAGTTTGATTGAAATATAAAAAATAATTACAAGTAAACCATCCGTTCCGAGTTCAAACAGTTTGATTGAAATATAAAAAATAATTACAAGTAAACCATCCGTTCCGAGTTCAAACAGTTTGATTGAAATATAAAAAATAATTACAAGTAAACCATCCGTTCTGAGTTCAAACAGTTTGATTGAAATATAAAAAATAATTACAAGTAAACCATCCGTTCTGAGTTCAAACAGTTTGATTGAAATATAAAAAATAATTACAAGTAAACCATCCGTTCCGAGTTCAAACAGTTTGATTGAAATATAAAACTAATTACAAGTAAACCATCCGTTCCGAGTTCAAACAGTTTGATTGAAATATAAAAAATAATTACAAGTAAACCATCCGTTCCGAGTTCAAACAGTTTGACAGTTTGATTGAAATATAAAAAATAATTACAAGTAAACCATCCGTTCCGAGTTCAAACAGTTTGATTGAAATATAAAAAATAATTACAAGTAAACCATCCGTTCAGAGTTCAAACAATTTGATTGAAATATAAAAAATAATTACAAGTAAACCATCCGTTCCGAGTTCAAACAGTTTGACAGTTTGATTGAAATATAAAAAATAAT
This sequence comes from Nemertoderma westbladi, assembly GCA_032718475.1. Lineage (NCBI taxonomy): Eukaryota > Metazoa > Xenacoelomorpha > Nemertodermatida > Nemertodermatidae > Nemertoderma > Nemertoderma westbladi. The sequence goes on along the minus strand of JAUCBJ010000624.1, from coordinate 334 downwards.
TACAAGTAAACCATCCGTTCCGAGTTCAAACAGTTTGATTGAAATATAAAAAATAATTACAAGTAAACCATCCGTTCAGAGTTCAAACAATTTGATTGAAATATAAAAAATAATTACAAGTAAACCATCCATTCCGAGTTCAAACAGTTTGATTGAAATATAAAAAATAATTACAAGTAAACCATCCGTTCCGAGTTCAAACAGTTTGACAGTTTGATTGAAATATAAAAAATAATTACAAGTAAACCATCCGTTCCGAGTTCAAACAGTTTGACAGTTTGATTGAAATATAAAAAATAATTACAAGTAAACCATCCGTTCAGAGTTCAAACAA
>JAUCBJ010000623.1:0-39456 GCA_032718475.1 Nemertoderma westbladi | reverse complement strand
ATTACAATGTATTAAGCCCGTACCGTAACGCTATATTATACTGGCTAATAAGTAGTTTCAGTTTGATAATGTACTGGTCAGTACTGCGGTCCCCTATTCTTTACTAGTTCTGTTTTATTTTCTAAAATTCGGACGTCCGAATAGGGGGGAGGGGGGGTCAAAAACCGGACATTCGCGGACAGGGGGGAGGGGGGGGTCCAAAAATTCGGGATTTTCTCGGACGTCTTTTATGGATGACCCCTTAGTAGATATGGTATATTAATTAATTATGGTATCTGGGTTTTAGACGAACCCTGTAGGTCTTGGAGGAAATCTTTCCAGAAAATCACCGTCCGTCGTTCACGTCGACGTCGATTACTGTCAGCATCATCAGTCCATTCAATTTGGAATAGGTGATCCATCATCACAGCGTCAAGCGTGCGTGGGTTGAATACAAACAGTTCCTTGCCTTGTTAAACTGCTTGGGTTCATCGGTGGGTTCCTCTGTAATATCAATGATATCACCGTCCACCTCTATACTTGTATCAGCACTTTCTAAATTACTTTCTTCACAGTTCAGGCATATTGCCTGTCTACGTGGACGAGATGTTGAACAATTCGGACACATAAGACGGCGAGGCTCCAAGTCAAAGTAAGATCCAACCATCCCATCTCCGGCTCCGACCATACCATCACCACGTCTGTCTCCGACAACCCCTCCCCCGGCTCCGACCATACCATCGCCACGTCTGTCTCCGACAACCCCTCCCCCGGCTCCGACCATACCATCGCCACGTCTGTCTCCGACAACCCCTCCCCCGGCTCCGACCATACCATCGCCACGTCTGTCTCCGACAACCCCTCCCCCGGCTCCGACCATACCATCGCCACGTCTGTCTCCGACAACCCCTCCCCCGGCTCCGACCATACCATCGCCACGTCTGTCTCCGACAACCCCTCCCCCGGCTCCGACCATACCATCGCCACGTCTGTCTCCGACAACCCCTCCCCCGGCTCCGACCATACCATCGCTACGTCTGTCTCCGACAACCCCTCCCCCGGCTCCGACCATACCATCGCCACGTCTGTCTCCGACCATCCCTCCCCCGGCTCCGACCATACCATCTCCAGGCCCGCCCATAACACCCCCAACTTGAATCGCTACAATTGCTATCTTTGGTGTCCCCATAACACATTTTTCAGTAGTATACTGGCGCAGTGTACCGTACTGTAGCACATTACCATCCATGTTTGTTAGCTGAAAATGATAGGCACTGTGGTGGTCCGGTAGGTCATGGTCATTTAAAGCTTCGTTTTTTCCATTGCCATCGAAAAGTTTATTTATTATTAGGTTTTTAACAGCAAGCAAAGGCAGATCCATCGGTAAAGACATTTTTAGAGCATTTGATTCGCCCAGTGGTTTTTTGATGACCATGCTCTCAATTTTACTTTGGTTGTAAATGTCTCCTCGACCTTGACCAATTTTAAACTTCACTATAACAACTTTAGTCGTTGTAGTTGGTCGGCCTCGGCCCTGGCCCAGGCGTGAGTTACGACGACTGGAACTCAGACCAGCAATGATGGGCCTATGCATGCGGGAAGACGTGCTGGTCGATTCGAAATCGTCGTCGTCATGAATGTCACCAGCACCGGCAGTTACCGGTACAAATAAGCCTCCCGCTCCCTGAAGCGGGGCGCCATCCGCTTCTGCGAATGGATTACCGGTAACAGCTGCTTCGGGTTCTCGTTCACGGCTTTCACGCCTATTATTCATCTCGATCTCGTTTACACGGTCGTTGATGGCTCTCCTTAAATCGGATAGTTCTTCCCTTCGCTGCCTAGATAAGGGTCCTGATAATATCATTTCATTTCAATTCAAAATAAAGAAGGCCTACCTGCCTATGGCCTACCGTACTGCAGTGCAAATCAGCAGGTACCGGATAAGGATAAGGAAAGGATAACCTATTACTACAGTAATTATAACCTATGCTGCTATGCCAGTACAGCAGTCTGGCAGTACTGCAGTATATCTGTACTCTGTATGTGGAATTTCGGACATTGCATTGCTGCATTGGCTGAGTGATACCTACATATATATATTATATTTATATTTCCCGCCACACCTCATCAACAAAAGAGTTCATAGAACGAATTGTCATTGGTCACATGCAAGTATTTTCAACCCGGGTTGATATTATTTTCAACCCGGGTTGATATTATTTTCAACCCGGGTTGATATTATTTTCAACCCGGGTTGATATTATTTTCAACCCGGGTTGATATTATTTTCAACCCGGGTTGATATTATTTTCAACCCGGGTTGATATTATTTTCAACCCGGGTTGATATTATTTTCAACCCGGGTTGATATTATTTTCAACCCGGGTTGATATTATTGATATTATTTTCAACCCGGGTTGATATTATTTTCAACCCGGGTTGATATTATTTTCAACCCGGGTTGATATTATTTTCAACCCGGGTTGAAATTTAAAAAAAAAACGCTTAATTAATATTGTTTGGCCGCTTTCAGCCACCGTAGGTAATACTGTAATAGACTCCGCCGCCATCGATCGGGGGATGGCAATTAGGTTTTAATATTAGGTTTTATTATTAGGTTTTAATAAAAAACCTAGTGTAAAAATTATTAGGTTTTATTGGGTTTTATTCCAGTCTGCCACGAGAGTGCAATCCGTTGGCCTAATTATTGGGTATGGGGGAAAATCCTCACATTTCGTTGTTTGTTTATACTGATAAGTTCGATAAGATCTGATAAGATAAGACGGTTCGATTAGACATTAGCCAGTCGGGGAGTTCTATTTTCAACTGAGTTGAAATTTCAACTTTATTTTTTAAAATTCAACTTTTTATTAAAATTCAACTTTCAGACTTTTGGAGTAGTTTTGGAAATACTGAAATATATAATTGGAATCCATTAGGCCTACTGGTATTCCATTGTATAATAATTATGACATATGCCTATAGGGTAATTTAATACATCTAATAAATTCCTGTAGTACCGGTATTTCAGCTAATTTGCAAATGTAATCACTTAAAATGTTTTTAAAAAATGTAATCCCGACGGTGAAAGTTTTTATTCCATCAGTAATGAGGGTTGATTTTTCGAGTTACACCCATAAAAACAATAAAAACACCCTTCTGTGACGTCTTGGGGCCCTTCTGGGCGGGCCTCCTGCCATTTTAGAGTTGAATTTACAACTTAAAAGATGAATTTTAAAAAAAGTTTTAAATTTCAACTCAGTTGAAATTTGAACTTCTCCCCGACCTGCCGACTGCTAGGTGCTCGGAGGCGAAATAGTCCACTAGCTGGGCTGGCTAGTGAGTGCAGCTGCAGGAGTGGGGTGGGGCAAAGGCCGGCAAAATTCTCCTAAATTGTTTATCAATTTATCATCCTTTCGAGTGGTACCGGTCTGCCGGTACCGTACTTAAACTTAACACTGTAACAAATTTTCTCAATGATGAGCTGCACAAAGGCTGAAAGGCCCACTAAATGGTTAATGTGTTTAATCTATGTTTAATGTTAACTATGTATAGGTTAGGCTTACTGTCAGACGCAGCAGTACGCAGTACTGTACGTCTGTACGTGTACGATAGTTTTGCCATAGTTTGGTGAGATTAATATAAGTTAATAAGTCATACTTGCAATTGCTTCACAGACTTGAGAGTAGGCGCAATGAAACCGCAACTGCGCAATGGTCGATTTAGTGGGTGTTACACTTCTGCACTTACAACCTTCAAAACCGAAACAGCAATTAAGTCATTGGTTCTCGAATAATTTCATAATTTTCGTAGGAAAATTTAGGTTTTATTAGGTTTTTTTTAGGTTTTATTAGGTTTTATTTAATTAAAGAAAAAACCTAATTTTGTTTTTTTTAAAATTAGGTTTTATTTGTTTTAACCATCCTGCATCCCTGACAGCCTGAGTCAGCAATCTGGCAATAGAGCTGTAGAGGCAATACCGGTCAGTACGCATGCGGTACCGGTACAGGGTCCCTCCTCTGTTGCTTGTGTTCTGTGCATTTTTTTTCTTTTTTTGTGCTTCTTTTGTGCTTTTTTTTACTTTTTTTGTGCTTTTCTTGACTTTTTTGTGCTTTTTTGATCTTAATAATAATTATTCAACATTAATTCATAATTAATTTTGTAGGCCTAAAATTCTTGTCAATGTATAAGATTGGTAAAGTAGGCCTATAAACTGATACCGGTAATTAATTTTAACTGGCTGACTGCGTGACTGGTAATTAATTTTGTTATGTTTAATGAATTATACTGTATACTGCTGTAGGCCTACTGTAAAGGAATTATATATTTTGACAGTCCTTGACACATCCGAGATACGGTACTGTACTGTGTTATGAAACTGCTGAATGTGACTAGACTACAGTACAGTAGGCTACTCCTGTAAGCAGCACATACTCTGAGACTACCGGTGCGGTACTATACCGGTAATATTAAACACTACACTACTCTTTGCCTAACTCTGTAACTTCTATCAATCGAAACTCACATCCGTCAGTCCGTAAAGCTGTAAAGACAATTTCAATCCGCCATGGCTCTTGGAAGGATGTCGGACCAACCCTTATCGATGTGATGAATGAAATTCGTGATGACATCAAGCAAATAAAAACAGATACAGCACTAATACACCCACTACAGACATCACTCCATCACTGCTGCATCTAGAGACTCAGGTAGTGGCTGTAGATGCGGAAAATAAAGAACTTCGCGATGAGATCGACGAGTTAAATCAGCACTGCAGTACGCTCGACGTACAAATTTGTTAATACACGGTGTCGCGGAATCAACTGATGCAACCGTTGAGCCTAAGAAACTAGACCAACTGTTGTCTGCGATGCACGTAGAAGCATCCCAGGTCGATGTATATCTGTATATCACCGGATAGGCAAACACCATCCCACTATTAGCCCTAAAATTCGCCCTCTAGTTGTCCGTTTCTACGGGCACAGCCAAAGTATAACCTGCTTTAATAACCGATCGAGCCTTCCTTCTGGAGTATATATTACCGAACATCTAAGCGTGCTGAGATTTTTCGCAAGACTAACGCCCTCAATAAGGACCGTAAACAGGTAAAGTCGCCTCTGTCTACACAAGAAATGGATCTACCTTTGTAAAGGTATCTTCTGAACGAAGTCCTATTCGAGTTTCAACACTTGCGGACGTTGTAGAGCTAACTTATGGTGGCTCTACTCAAGCGAATTCCAGTCCGAGAACTTAAACCATAATAAACCACTCTCGGTTTGTTTTTTTGGGAAATGTAACGGAGGAATCCAGTAGGCCTATTTCTCTATCGTGATTCGGGACCGTAATATATACAACGGTCTGAATTGCAAAGTCTGAACGTTTAGATTATTTAGAAAATTTATGGAAGTTTTTTTTCCTTTTTTTATATTCGAAGAACAATAATGTGATCTAGTAAATACAGTAAATGGAAGAAATTTGGCAATTGCCGTATATATTTCATGGGAGTTTTCTTTTCATGAAATCGATAATATTTTATATAAACAATCTAGATAGATATACAGTATGTCATATGAGTAAAATTCTTTACTTTTTTGTAGTTAGGTTAATGAACCTTTAGAATAAAAAGAAAGTGTAGTAATACGCAGGAGCTGCTTACGATGTTTGCCTTTATATTCACCCTTATTTTTTGTCTTATTGTATTATTATCCCCCCCACCCCCACTATCCCCATGACATCATATCCTTGCCTACCAAGAAATCTCAATTGTTCATCTAACTATCTAACTATATATATAGATCTAACTATATCATGTGCAATTTGTAATTGTGTATTTCATTATCAGTGCGGTACGCGTCTTCAGGCAGACCAGATACAAACCACTGTCAGTAATTGTAATGACAGTGAGATTTACTGTATATTCTGCCATTACAATATTTTTCCATTTAGTGGCGTTGCCAGTGATGATGATGACATATTTTGGACCAAATTAAAGTCATTTTTATTCCGCAATATCGGGCCAACATCGAGCTAATTAAAGAAATTACAAATGTACATTGAACACCCTATCCCGGAGGAGTGTGACTTTCTACCAGTAAAACGGTTGATTGTTGAGGCCGCAATTGATGAGGTGATGGACTCGGAGCTCTTGAAAATAGAAATGCCGAACGATGATACTCAAAGCAGCGAGCATACCGCAAGCGATCGAGAAAAGAATCGATCTTTTTGAAAAAAAAAAACCGGAAGACGCCGTTGGAATAGAGAATGAACCTCTGCAGAAAACGCCACGAGCAGTGAAGGAAAAAGCTATCAAGCTAAAGCTAGAACTTATGGCGAAAAAACCAGAAATTACGTCGATATATGAAGACGTCAGCGACCCCGAAGGGGTTGGTGGGGAGGATATTAAAGAGGGTGAACCTGTAAAGAAAATACATTGTAGGTAAACCTTCAAACAATAACTGCAACGTTCGTGGGGTCTTCGTGCTGCGCGAAGTGAGCAATGGGCCACCACCACCATTAACGAGTTGTCTGCCGTTAGTCTATTCTATTGTGGTGGTGGTGGTGGATAAATTAATTATTATTATTATTCTATTATGGTGTGTGATTTTATAATGTGATTATGATAATTATAAAAATAAAAATACATTAAATTTTGATATCTTATAAATTTTATTTGTCGAAAATAGGCCACTTCTATATTCATTAAGACATTGATTAATTAATTAATTAGTTAAAATTTTAATAATAATAATAATATAATGGATAATGACTACATCATCTGTCCATATGAACCTAGCCATAGAATCCATGTGGACAGATTCGTCAGACATTTGAGAAAATGTAGAAAAAATAATCCCAACCAAAAGACAATTCAATGCCCAAATATTAGCAGGCATTTCTTTGCTGAAGCGGCGGAAAAAGACCATCTTCTGAAATACTGCCAATATAGGAATGGTAGATCGATTTATGAAAAAGGTGTAATGAAAGAAGACGAAAAGAAAGATGAAAAAAGAATGGAATGGCCAGAAGAAGCGTGGAACTGATTAACACGGTAAATAAAACAAGTAACAACAAGTTCAAACCCTCACCATATCAGTTTTATAATATAATAATGTTACATAAATGTAATTTAATTTAAAATAGACTGAAAAAGACACACAAAGTAAAAACTTTAAACTTTGTTGAATTTATTGCAGGTTAAGAAGATGTTATTTGTAGAATGACAAACTAGAAAACAAACTAGGAAAGAAGAAGCATGGGACTGCTTGATTTATTGTGTGGTGTGACATATTTTAATATGTAAATTATCTGTATTGTAATTATTTATGTTAACAATAAAAACAAACTGTATAATTGTCAGTATAGTTGGAATTAATATATTGCTTGATGAATTATATTATATTATATTCGAGGCTCTGTACTTCTCACCTAGCAGAAAAGATAAGTTAATTAAAAATGAATAAAATATCAATTACAGTGTCTGCCATAGCCCACTATTGGGAATCAGTAAATCAATTGAGGGTAATAATTGGGGATAGAATAAGAGATCTTGCTTCACCATAATGTTGTGTTCCCATTAGTTAATAACTGTAAGGAAACGCTAAATCTGTTAAGACCAAAACACTGCAAGGAAGCGCTAAATCTGTTGAGGTCAAAGTAGGATCTTACTGCCATCATATTCCTACATTCCTATTGGTTAAATTGTGATTTATTCCTGTCTTCCTATTGGTTACTACTAGTCGTCGATATGCAGGCATTCGATGATTGACATATATGATAAGGTATGGCAGACACACACAGGCATTCTAGTAAGGAAGCGCTAAATCTGTTGAGGTCAATGCCTGGGAATGGAATGTAGGATCTTGCTGCCATCATATTTCTACATTCATATTGGTTAAGCTGTGATTTATTCCTGCGTTCCTATTGGTTGCTAATAGTCGTCAATACGCAGGCATTAGATGATTGACATCAATGATGGGCTATGGCAGACACACGCAGGCATTCGATGATTGACATCAATGATGGGCTATGGCAGACACTGGGCCAAACAGGGCTATACCCATACTACTGATATGATATTACGACTAATGTGAAGAATGGCCACAATGCGGAGGGTACAATTTCGCAAAATATACTTTTTAAAACGCCTATAAAAATAATTTAAAGCAAAATTGAAAATCCCGGCTTCATGGGGTCAACCATGGTGAATTGAACTAGTTATGTTTCAAAGTTCTAGCAATATGATAAAGATTTGTAGAAAAATCTGGGGGAGGGGGGGGGGGGGGGGGGTCCGTGTCATCAGAAAATTACACTATATTACGGGTCATGGTGTACTACCAGTAGGGCAAAAAAGATGAAATAAAATCAGCTGATACTGTTGGCTACTTGTCGTGACCATTCATTTACTGTATACTTACAGATTTACTTGAAGTCGCTATTTTAAGATTGGTACACAGATAAGCGAACAGTACGGTGGCTGATTTATGCCACATTTAATTTATTTTTTTTGAAGGGGATTAAAAGAAAAGATTTGTAAGTTTTGTAATCTTTTTTCTTGTTTTTTCTTTTCTTTTGTAAACTCTTTTTTTTTGGTCTCCCGACTTTTGCAAAATCGTTCGAACGACTTTACAAAACTCGAGGAAACAAATCGAATTGGCTTGAGTGGTTTCTATATCAACGGGCATCGAATCAAGTTTGTTTCCCCGACTTTTGCAAACTCGTTCGAACGACTTTATAAAACTCGGTGAAACAAATCTAATTGACTGGAGTGGTTTCTATACCAATAAACACCCAATCAAGTCTGTTTTCCCGACTTTTGCAAACTCGTTCGAACGACTTTACAAAACTCGGGAAAACGTTTTTTGTAATCTTTTTTTTTGTTCGCCCATCTTTTGGAAATTCGTTTCAACGACTTTTGTGATGGCTTATTGCATCATTCTTTGCTTGGTATACTTATTGGATATATCTTAATGGCCAACTTGGTAAATTGGCTCCCCCCATTTTATGGTTGGAAATGCATAGTGGAATGGATCCGCTAATACAACCCCCCATGCTATCTTCCCGGTGAGAAGATAGCATCAACCGTAAAGTGCGCTCCTTTCTGGGGAATCCAATCTAGCAATAGATGTGGGGTGGGACTATCTTCTCTGGGGCCAGTCTCCCAATCTGGCCCCATTGGGTCTGATCTTGCTACCGATCTTTAACACTCCAGAGAGCTAAGGCGCGCCATGTGGCTTCTCTATTTAGATGATCGCCCCTTCCTCACACAATTTTATATAATAACCGCTATTGTGTGACAAGCCACGTAAGTCCAGGTGAGCGTGTCGTCCTAGTTGGAAATGTTTGAACGCTTATTACAGTACTTAGTCAATTTTAGATGAAATAGAACCAAACTTTTTATACTACAAAAACAAAATACATTTTTAATGTAGATAACTGGAGAACTGACCAGTAAACATATTGTGAACAACATGCAGCTTGCAACAAACTCGTGCGTACAGAGTAAAAACGTGCAAAACAAAACTTCTTACAAGTCTTTATGGAACCCAGGGAGTTCCCGAATGGCCAGGCAATTCGCATCACTGGTTTCCATCCACGGAGGGGGTGGGGCGGGGGGACAGGACCTCTACAGAGCCACATCATGGCATTCCCACGCCACAATGTAACGGACAGGCGTTGGAATAGGTGCCTGGCCGCATCAGGAGCAGGAATGCCTCGACGGAGGCTCTGGAGAGGCGCGATTTCCCAGAGGACTGCACAGGAGTCCGAATCCCATCCATCCAGGGCCTCCAACACAAGAGGGGTAAATCTCACCCGAATTGCGGCACTCCTCAAGGTGGGCGGTGAGTTTGCATTCACGGGCGATGGTGAGGGCATGTCCAGGGGTACTGGTGGCTTGGGAGAGGGTTCGTGACTGGAGGGGGGAGATAACTGTGACATCTAGTGCCATGGGCTGGCCCCTTTTCCAGTTAGAAGGGAACACGTCGGCTGGGCGACTGCAGGACCCAGGGATCAGGCTGGGGACTGACATCAGGCTGAGAGCTGCTGATTGAGCTGCTTGGAAGATAGCATTCCAGAGTGAGTCATGGCGTGATATCATGTCTCCTTCGCCGCCACAGCCAACATGATGGTCTCCAAATGGGTCAGAGGCAGAGGAGCAGATTGGAAAGGGACCGCAGGGAGTTGGTTCCGAGACCATGCGAACACAAAGCCAGTAGTCCAGGGAGAGCCTGGATTCCTGGTCCAGGAAGTGTAGGCCCAGACTCTCCAGAGGGGATGGCTTAATGGCCGTGATGGTACCAAACTTGTTATCTACACATTTCGTCTATCAGAAGTTTAGAAATTATAAGGACAGATAATATAACTTACAATCAAATTGTAAACAAACAGAATTATATACAATAGTTAGTTAAATAGTTAACAATAATAGATTCGCTAAACTCTGATCTTCATTTCGATTTTATCCATCGGTATGAAGAAGCTGTTGGAAAATGTGTACCAATAAGGTCCCTCCCTACCCTCCTCCCTCCCGTAGACGCCGTTTAGATTGGAGTAGCTGCACGCCCGATAACACCAAGCCCCATTGCGATCGACGGCGCAGTTTCTGGCATAAGCATTGTTAGCGCGATCGTTAGTTGTGAATGGTTGTCCATTTAGGTAGTAACCCCCACCGGGACTCCCAACAAGTATCGAATCTCCAGCTGTACCGCTGTATCCGGGTATCTGTAGTGTGTAATTACTATTAGAATCACCGATACTGAAATGATTATACTCGGCGTACTGGTGTTCTCCATGGTACCAAAGATCGATCCTCAGTTTGACTCCGGCTTTGGTAAGGTTGTGGATATTTTCCAAACCTAGAAAAAACTCGCTCTCCACATTACCAAAGCCCGTCGTATAACTGGCCCAATCTCGATAAAAGTTTACTGATCCATCTACCCTCCTCTGTATGTCTAACCAGGGACCTGATTAGGGACTGAGTTGTCGCATCTAATGACACCATTTTTTAGTCCATTAGTATGGCTGACGAAGGCGATAGAATCTACTTCGGTTTTTAAACAAACTAAAACTGGTCGAAGCTGCAACAACATTTCCCCTAACTCGTTATTATTTTGCTTTAAATCCCCAATACTTTCATCTAACTTACTATTTCTTTCCGTTAGATCACCAATACTTTCCATGACATGATTAATTTGAATTGCAACCTGGTCTTTTATTTCTTTATTGTTCTTGTTAGACATCATAACAAACAATGTTGCTAGTGCCGCTGCCACTACAAACACTACCAAGATCCCACCAACAACCCCGACCCACCATCTTCTAACTGATACAACCGGTCTCTCAGTAACGGCTTCATTGCGTCCTATAACATTCTGAGACGTATGTTGTGGAATCGCGTTATCCGATATGACGTCATAGACACCTTCCGGTGTTCTTGAGGGTATTTCCTCCATGTTTATTTCTGTGTCGCTATAGATTCCATCATGAGCCATGTTTAGTTAATGATTGATTGGATTACACAGAGTAAAGTTGTTGTATTTGTTGGTTTAAAATTAAATGCTTTTTAAGATTTCGGTTAATTTCGAGAATTGTAATAATTTTATTTCGCTGTTCAATTTATATAATGTGTCGTAAGTTAATCAGGATAATCTTACAGTATATCAATAAATAAACCAAATAGGAGGAATAACTGTCAGAATGTTTCTTTATGCTGTTATTTAGGCCAAGATTGCTGTTATACTGCTGTATTGTAATAATGAACGTGTATTACACGTTCGTGGGGACTTGGCGCAGCACGTAGTCGGCAAGCCTTGGCATACGGTTCATATAGAGCAAATGGGGCATGTCTAGTTTGGACCCCATATCCCATGCTATAAATGTATTCATTCGATATACAATCATATGTTAATCCGCTAGGTGGTGTCAAATTGTTATTCTGCAATTTCGTACTTACCAGTGCACCACTGTACAGCAGTACCGTACCGGTAGGCCTATGTCATTACTTCTGAGTCTCTAGCGGATCCCCAATTAAATGTCTTAACTTTTCAATTTCGTAAAAGATAGACTTCGTGATTCTCTACAGGCCATCAAAATTTCAGCTCAGGAAAATGAGGCCTTCCCGAGAAATTTAACATTTTCTAAAAACCACATAATCTGTCGTAGCTGACGTCAGACTGCATGATTTTTCACCAAACTTTACAAACTTTCTAAACTTTCTCTCTACTACTTACCTACTAAGTTTGGTTCAATTCCGAACGAGCGATGCCGAGAAATTCGCGTTCAAACATTTACCAGACAGACGGACGGACGGACAGACAGACAGACGGACAGACAGACGGACATGCCCCATTTGCCCTATATGAACCGTATGCAAAGGCTCGCCGACTACGTGTCTCGCCCCACAGTACCTGTAGTGTACAACAACAGTAGGGGCCTACAGTACAGGAGGGAAATTTTTTTGTGTTTTGTCTCAAAAATTGCTATAAAGCACATGAGAAAACTATAAGCCGCTAATACAGTTACATTATTATAGAAGTTATAATTGATATTATAGGAGGGGAATTTACTGGTTGCTGGTATTCCCCAGTTCACATAATGCATTAAAAAATCCCAACTTAAATTTAGTAGGACACAAATACAGAGTGGGGCCTTCCTGCAGCAAAACTGCATATTAATTGGAGGATACAAAATATGTCGATCAGGATTTAAGAAATATTTGCCTAAATCATATATTAATATAAATATTATAATAAAAAATAATAATAATATATTTCTAACGCGCCTTTTACAGGTTGTTTCAAGGCGCGGATAGTATACATGCATACAAAATACAGTACCGCCAGTACCGGTTTCAGTATGTTTAAAATATATACACTTATAAAAGACGTTTAAAATCAACATTATTGTTCAAAATATAAATAAAATAGGTTTAAAATATATGCACAGCATGTTGAAAACAGCTAATCAAATTAAGATGGTCGTACTCCAGTTTAAAGTAGTATGTAGGTTTTTAAGGATGACTTGAACATGAACACATTTACATGAATACATAAATACCTTAGTTGGTATAGAATCCACTCCATCCAATCAAGTTTGTTACGCCGAGTTTTGTAAAGTCGTTCGAAAGAGTTTGCAAAAGTCGGGGGAACAAAAAAATATTACAAAAATTGGCCGCTCAGGGCCACCATACTTTGTCCAATGTCCTTCCATTTCTTTGCTTTTAATCTACTCTAAATGAAACTTGACAGATGTGTACTAGACAATCAGCTGTGTATTTCAAGGGAGACTATTCCGTCTGGCAGTTATCAAATCTTCCGATAAAGGGCGAAAAGTCTAATGAGTGGAATATCTCTCATTTAGTTATTTATAATCCCTTCAAGTTTAAACGTGTGAGATACAGTATGTGCTAAAACACAGCGTCTTTGTAATAATAATAATAATAATAATATATATTTATTTATATAGCGCCAAATTTACATAATATACGTACTCTAAGGCGCTGACAACACATAGTACACAGTAATAATAGTTCGTGACTGCAATAGCAATAGTTATGAAATAAAAAATCAACTAAAATAATATAGTAATTAAAAACCAACAATAAAAACATCATAAAAATATAGTAAAAACAAACAATAAAAACGATCATCGTGAATATTGTAGCATATAGTAAAAAAACAAACAATAAAAAAAACCGATCAACGCAAGCATTCCAGTGCGGGTTAAATTAAAATGTAATTAATGGCAGAATAGAATATAATGGCAGTGATAATGAATTAAAATTAATAGTAAAAACAAACCGTAAAAACAACTGTTATGGTGGACTTTTTAAGATTTAAAATATATTGATGTTAAAAACAATCGTGTATACATCCAGTACTTAAGTTAAAATTAAATTTAAAATTGAAAGTAATTAATTAAAAAAAAAAAAAAAAAAAAAATGTCAGTCGTCCATAAAAACAAATAAATAATGTTTAGTTTAGATTTAACTTCATATGCACAGCGTAATATAGGACACTAGTTTACGTGGTATTCCAGATTGTACAGGTGAGTTTTTAGACGTTTCTTAAAAATGCCCACATTCGATGATTCGCGTATGGCCGGAGGCAATGCGTTCCATACAGTTGGAGCAGCAATGGAGAACGATCGCCTACCATAATGTTCCGTATTGTAGCGAGGGGCCACGAGTAAACCCAGCCCGCTGGATCGCATCTCGCGGATGGGTAGGTACGGAGTTAGTAAGTCGCTTAGATACTTCGGGGCACAGTTATTTACGCATTTCCAAGTTAGCAAGGCAATTTTAAAGTCTATACGGCGAACTATAGGTAACCAGTGCAATGCTTTTAGGGTTGGAGTTATATGGTCCCTCTTCTTTACACCACATAGAAGTCGAGCCGCGGAGTTTTGAACGTACTGTAGTTTCTGAATGGATTTTTTTGGCAGACCGTAGTAGAGAGAATTATTGGCGTCAAGCTTTGATGTTACAAGTGCGTGTATAAGTATTTCCATGTTTTGTTTGTTGACGTATCGCTTTATCTCTGAAAGATTCCTTAAATGGAAGAATGCCTCACGAACGGTGATTCCTATTTGCTTGCACATTGTAAGCTGAGAGTCTAATTCGAACCCGATATTGCGAACGTTTGGGCTGCACGATATTATGTCGCTCCCAATGGTCAGTACTGGGGGGTCCTGCTGGATGCCGAACCTGGACTGCAATAACAGGACTTTAGTTTTATCGGAATTCATTTTTAAGTAGTTTTTATCCATCCACTCCAGCACATCCACGAGGCAACTCTCAGTTACTTTTACAGCGCTGTTTAATTCAATTGGCTTGAAAATCAAATATAATTGGGTATCATCCGCGTAGAAATGACAATGTAGACCATGCCGCTTTATTACAGCTGATAGTGAACGCGTGTATATCGTAAACAGAATCGGACCCAATACCGAACCCTGTGGTAGTCCATAGCGGAGGTGCTTTGCGATGGAATATGTATTCCCAATACGCACCTGTTGCGAGCGCTCTGATAGATATGATACGAACCATTTAAGGGCGACGCCATCAATGCCAATGTCGTGTTTAAGTATCTGCAATAGTTTGCTATGTTCAACCGTGTCGAATGCCGCGCTTAAATCAAGTGTGATAAACAAACACACCGAACCATCGTCAATTCCACGAAGTACCGTATCAGCAACAGATAACAAAGCAGTTTCCGTACCGTGTAATGGGCGGTAGGCACTCTGGTAGGGTTCATGCAGACCGTTCAGATTCATGTGGTGCTTTAACTGCTCTACCACCACCTTCTCAGTTAATTTGGAAATGTACAGTAAGTTCGAAACCGGTCTAAAGTGATTGAGTATTTCCGGGTCTAATCGCAATTTCTTTAGTATTGGTGTGAGAATTGCTTCTTTGAAACGCGAAGCCACAGTTCCAGTTTGTAAAGATAAGTTAATTATCAATGTAATGACCATCAATAGTGGTTTTAAGGACATCTTTAGTATGCTGGTTGGAATCGGGTCACGTGGACTTGATTTTGACTTCGAGTCGCTTATCAGTTTTTCAACGCCGTCGCTCGTTATGTCACAAAATTTGTGAAGGACCGGTGCTGGAGGCGTCCCGGACGGCGCGGGAGGCACCCCGGACGGCTTCCCGGACGGTGCGGGAGGCGTCCCGGACGGCGCCCCGGATGGCGCAGGAGGTACCCTGGTCGGAGCGAGAGGCACCCTGGATGACGTGGGAGGCATCCCTGACGGTCCTTGAGGCGTCCCGGACGGCGCGGGAGGCGTACCAGATGGACTGGGAGGCGACCCGCATGGCGTGGGTGTAGGCACCCCGGACGGTGCGGGCAGCACCCCAGACGGCGAGGGAGGCGTCCCGGATGGCGTGGGAGGCGTCCCGGATGGCCTGGGAGGCGACCCGCATGGCGTGGGTGGAGGCACCCCGGACGGCGCGGGCAGCACCCCAGACGGCAAGGGAGGCGTCCCGGATGGCGTGGGAGGCGTCCCGGATGGCCTGGGAGGCGACCCGCATGGCGTGGGTGGAGGCACCCCGGACGGCGCGGGCAGCACCCCAGACGGCGAGGGAGGCGTCCCGGATGGCGTGGGAGGCGTCCCGGATGGCGTCCCGGATGACGTCCCATTGTGGTTTAGACCATCTCGAATAGATTTAATCTTATTATCGAAGTAGTTTACAAATCTGTTAGCTAATTCCAATTCAGAATTATGTCTCGGTAATATAACCTTATTTCCTCTGTGTAAAACTTTATTGACGACTTTAAATAGTGTTTTTAGGTCCTCTGAATTGTTCTTGATTATCCCGCTATAATATTGTTCCTTAGCCGTTGAGATGGCCGCTGCTACCTTGTAACATTGGTTTCTGTATTCCAAGAGGTCAACATGCAGTTTCGTTGTCCGATATTTGCGCTCCAATCGGTGTCTAGTTCTCTTCTCATTGGCTATTGACTCGGTATACCATGGTGCCATTGGACGCTCAATTACTGTCTTCGTTACCAATGGTGCATGTCTATCCAGTAGTGATAATAGTGTTTTGTCATAGAGTTCTACCAGTTGGTCAACGTCATGTGGTAGTGGGTTTACACATAATGCTGATGTTTCGATATCTGAAATCAAGTTGCCCATGTTTATACGGCTCAGTTTCCTGTGCGAAATAATCTTTTTTACCGCAATAGGTTTTGGTAGTGATATATCAAAACATATTAAGTAGTGATCCGAGATACCGATGTCACACACCCGTATATCCTTAATTATATCGATATCGTCTTTGTGCATCAACACCAAATCTAAAGTGTGTCCTTTGCGGTGTGTTGCCTCATGTAATAATTGTTCCATGCCAAAACAGTTCACAACATCTAAGAAACTTGCAGATTCCTTATTTGTTGAATCATCCACCCAGAAGTTAAAATCTCCCATAATAATTAATTTCCCCGTTGCCACCATAAGTTGTTGCAGTAGATCACTAAATTCCTCAAGGAACATCGATGTATTTAGTTTGTTTACTGTTGAGGGATAAGTACGGTACAGAATTAACAGGCGGAAGTAGGCACCAAGGTGCGTTAGTGTCAATTCAATATATTCGAAAGATCGATATGTAGCTCGTACGATCTTGAATGGTTCCATATCCAAACTGCCCTTGTAAGCGCAGCCAACTCCACCACCTGATGTCCATGTTCTGGGTTCGTGTGCGAATTTAAATCCAGCAGGGCACGTTTCCTCCACGACAGAGTCATCCTCATCCTTGCCTGTCAGCCATGTCTCTGTAAGAGCAAGTATTATTGGAAGAGACGGTAACAATACCTGCAATATCCTACTGTAAAGTTTGTAAATCAAATCATAAATCCGACCTTCTCACCAAAACAGTAAACTCTAAGTAAGTGAATATATTGCAGTATCGATCTCTTATAACCGGTGAGGCAGAAAACAGTCTACGAGCAGACCAACTTCGATAAAACAAAATCCCGCGCAGCGAATCCTAAAATCAGGCTGACTCACTGACGGACTAAGGGGCTCGCATACCTTGCCGCGGTGTGATTTATATGGTTGGGCAAAGGGACGCTAGCTAGGTACACAGGCAGATATTTGGAGATGTCTAACTAGCGGGCAAAGCACAGTAAGGACAAAAGTTAATTTTATATATTTCGAGGTGTAAATAATTTCTAACGCGCGCGTATTAATTCTGAACGGTCAAAACAGTTTTGCTCCTTCACATATATAATTACTGGGTACGGTGTGCATTTTACGAATATTCTAATTTTGTAACTTGTAGGTCCAATACTCACGAATGATAAGGTTCCTTCCCCTCTTGCGTATTTCCAGGACTCAAATTCAGGCATAAGGTTAATACTACGCCCAGAATTCGGCAATTTTAGGTACCAGGTCCCTGATACTAAGAAGAGATGTGTTAGTTTACTACTGTAGGCGTACGGGTACTAATAGCTATCCTGGCTCTTATCTAGAATTTTAGTCACCCAGGTAGTCCGGGTAACTTCCTATTAGGGCTTTGGCGGGGACACGGTAGATGTTAGTATATCCCTGATAGCCTCAATTTATTTGCGCCTAGCGTAAACTGCCCTACCGCCTGAACGGTACAATCCTAATTCAGGTGAAAACACAGCAACCCCCCTAGCCTACAAGTTCTGATGCACTTGACACTGTCGTACTGCAAATAGTCGCACACGCACCTGTACTTAGCAAGAGTTAAGCGTACAGTTTGCTGCACCCTAACCAATGTGTATGCCTTGTACCGGTGTGCCTACGTCCTATCTGCGTACTAGTATCTGCCTGCGCTCTCCCTCTCCCCCGTAGGAATGTGAAGGTCTACTGTGGGTTTTCCTGAATCAAGACAGTACAGTCCCTATGATGTAATTTTAGGCTTGCAGCGTGTCACTACTTCTACCTTTTGATCTTTTGGTCTTACACTTAGGTAGCAAGGATCGAACGCTGTCTAACCTTTCAGGCGATGGGCGAATAACTCTAAATGGTATTGCGGGTTGTCTCTCGTCTACATTCCCGTGATGTTCCCGTTCATTGCTGCGGCCCGATCTCTAGCCGGCCATCCTGTCCCTGAGTTTGTTCACCGTAGTGAATCCATAGTAAAACAGATAGATAAGCTGAGAGATTCTGACTTTATTACAGAAGATACAATTATAATACAATGTAATCTGAAAATAAACTAAGCACGGAATAAACAAATATCAGATAACTGAATAACTGAGAGAATAAGATTGAAGAAGTAGAGTAAACTAATGAACGAAATCGCACCTTTATATAGCCAATTTGTGCCGCAATCAATCGAGAAAATTCTCGATTGTTCTATGGGTTCTAACAAGGTTTTAAAGATAGCTATTGGTCCAGCTAATATATAACTTGCACGACATTGGTTACAATCAAATAACTACAGTCTCATTGGTACAGACAAATGCAATTAATTTGTAGCGGTTAATTTAAATGAGTTGAAATTCTGCACAAAAAATAATTCGCACTTACTAGGATTCGAACTCGATACCTACTACACATATAATTTCCAACGCTCTACCGACTGAGCTACTGAACCACTTGACCGATGGGTGCACAATAGATAGAACCAATACTAATGAGAACTCAAAGCAATCTTTACAAAGTTAATTCGAATAAAATAAAATTTTGAAAATCCACGGCATTTAGGGAATATAATTCTATACCGCTCCATGAAAACAGGATATTATCGTGCATAAAATATACGGTTTTCACCAATAATCAATCAAACTATAGAATACTTAGGGCGTACTTACATATTTACAATTAAATTTCAAACAATACTTCCTTTTTTACGTAATGATTCGATACAAAAATAATTACAAATTCAAACTTTACGTATTTAAGGCTTTACTAAGTAAGTACAATATAAATCTAAATTAAATTCACCAATATAAATCTATTGCATCTCAATATTGCATAAATTCAAACAATTACAAATACAAATAAATGAAAACAATAAGAAAGGCTCGCGAGTCTTCCATCTACTATTGCATCTCAAATATTGCATAAATTCAAGTAATTACAAATACTTTCGTACCTAAATGTAGATTGCATAAGTTTGGAATAATTACAAATATGAGTCTTTCTGAGCACAAATTTTCTATCTATAAAACTTTCTATTTCACTGTAAATACAAATACTGCTTATAAAATATAAATTGCATAGTATTCGGAACAATATACATTACATAAGTTCGGAATAATATAAATTGCATAAGTTCGGAATAATTACAAATATAAAATATAAATTCTTACAAATATAAATCTTGCTAAATATAAGTTTACTAAATATAAGTTCTTATTTCAAAATTTCATAAATTCGGAACAATACAAATTGCATAAGTTTTCTAAATATAAAACATATAATTCAAAATAAATCACAAAATCATAAGAAAGGCTCACGAGTCTTACATCCACCCTTGCCCTCCCTTTTATCGCTTAGTGGATCGAGCCCTGCCGCGTCCTCGAAAACTGCGCACAGGTGACTTTGCTCGCGATATGGGACTAATGGGGCGAGTCACTGGTTTACCTGGGACGTTGAGAGACGGTGCGACTATTTCCTCGCAAATTCGTCTATTTGGCACCCCAAAACCTCGACCAATTCCTCGTGACCGATCAGTCGTCACTACAGTTGGTAGAACGTCTGGGAACGCGTGAGAAGTGGACGACGCAGACCCAAGAGTAGCTTGCGCCCCCTGTTGATCAGCTGGTGTATGTCCCGATCCTCCTACTGGTTCTCTTGGAAGTGATACCGTATCCCGAGTAACTCGAATAGTCGGCTCAACTCCCTTGCGTTCTTCTACATTAATAATTTTCTTTAACTGTTGGCCCACTTTCTGGACCCGTATGATCCTACCCTGCCCGTCCTCCCGAGGGTGACGTGCAGACGGCGCAACCGGAGTGGCTGGTATATTCGTCGCCTCTAGGACCTCTTCTTCCTCGAATACGCTCGCTCGTATACGTTTATGGTAAAACGCGGCTCGGTACGCCCATGCAACGGTTAACCAAGCTCCCTTGTTCCGCTTTTCAGTTCGGAAACGATCGAATTCACCATACGTAATCCGATTAACGACTTTCTGACAATTCCACGTGTTTTTGTTATCCGGGTGAATCTGTAACAGATACTCGCGCACCACTCGAAATCCGCTGTCGTGGGGCAAAATATCGACAACCTCGATAAGTTCGTCATATTGGGGCATAGCGGAGATATATCCTTCCGACATCATCGTTTGAGGATTTACCGCCCAAAATCCGAGATGCGCTCTCATCGGAAACCGTCTTCTTTGTGCTGATACATGTTCGTCGGCTAAATCTTCCCACTCATCAAATAACTTCCTCACGAGTTTTACAGATTCGTGTTCATAAGGTATGTCTCTTAGTTGGCATTCGGATGCTCGATGTCCCTTTATATTGCAGTAAGTACATTGAGCCATAAATCTCCAGCAAGTATAAAAGGTATGAGACCCTTGATCCCCACACCATCCACAGATTAGCTGAGTCGTAGTAATGTGCTTTCCACTGCACTTTGCCATATGATGTCCAGCGACGCCACATTTACTACACATCGTATTGGCAGGGTACCACACTCGTTCGTATATAAGATCTCCAATCGGTCGAGCGCTTCCTCCCATACTATAATCGTAATCATCTGGGTCTATGGGTTGGTAGGTTTCTGAAGGTTGTATACAAACTATAGCATCTGTTGCTTCAAGTTGTCGAATCTCCGTCTGAGATTTCTTCGGGAGGTTCCTTTCTATCTCAAGAAGTTCCTCTAAAGGATCGTCGGCGATCGTAGTAGTTACTTCGAATTCATCACCAAGGTGACCGATAGGCGCGCGCGTCTGCCGTGATTCATCCGTAATTTCCACGATACGTTCTCCTTCATAGGGTAACAGTGTAAACATAGATGGTCTTTCGATAAGAGATCCCGCACAGCGAAGATACACGTCTCGAAATATACTAAATCCTGCTCGAGTAAAGGCATTGCTGTCTTTGCGAGCTTCGCTGTACTTTCTGATAATTCCTTTATACCAAATATAGTGTAGTCCTTGGCTCCAAATCTTTCGAATGGCGCTGCTGCCTCCTCTTGGATATCATATCCCCATCTCGGCTCTCCTTGTATCCCTTTCTCCATAATTAGGGGTGTAGTTACATAATCATTACTACTAGAGGGAATACAACAGAGTTTGTGGTTAGTTGTGAGGAGACGTGAGAGTTTCGTCTGCCCTTTGGGCTTCGACAACGCTCTAACCTCCTACCCATAGCCTAAGATCTAAGGTTTCTTTAATGACACGCTGCTTCTTATCTAAAATTTTTTGCCGAAATAAAAAACGAATTTGGGCTAAACTGGCTGTGAGTCTAAAATACTCACTTTTTGATCCCAAACTATTATCAGAAAATAAGCAGTCAAGAATTAGTAATAAATATAGGGGAGTCTATTTATTTGCGTAACTTATTGAAACAAGACCGTGTAAAATTTAATTAAAATTTTAAGAAAGGCTCGCAAGTCTTCCTCTCTTGTTTCTCTAATTTTAAGTTCCACCCGACTGTACCCTGGAATCTATTCACTGGAGAAAATTTTAAAAATTTTTCAAATCCAAATGGATTGTCTAAATTTTCGAAAATGTCTCAATATTGTGAGTTCCAAGTAGAATTCCATTTCTTATACCTACAAATCCCGCTCCTATGTGACACATAAGGGTACTACCCTCAATGTTCACATATAAAGACAATGGAATTCTACCGCTGTCCTTACTACGGTGTACAGGTACGTGGAAATCTATTTGTAAACTCCTAATTATTTACTAATACTAGTTGGAGATTTGTAGTCTCCAGACTCATTACGAGTCTCTTCAAGAAGTACGAGACGTTGAGTCGGTCTGTCTACTGTACGACCGTCAATTGTCCGTACCGTCACAGTTCTTGTCACTCCATCCATAGATGGATGTGTGGCTAAAATTACACCTGTTATCCAGAAGCGTCTTTTTAGATTCACTTCTGCCAACAGCACGTGATCTCCCGGCTTTAATGCGCGGGTGTTATTATACCAAGTTGTTCTGGCAGAAATAGAGGGCAAATAATGGTTTTGCCATATTTCCCAGAATTTGTTAGCCAGTAGTTGCGTGATTTTCCACGCTTTTCTACCGTAGCTGTCGCTTTCTATTGGAATAGAAATAGGTATTAATGTGGTCGGTGCCTGCATAAGCAGGTGTGCTGGTGTTAAAGCAAATTGAGATTGTTTGTCATCGGGTACTAATACTATTGGTCTAGTATTTAGTATTGCCTCGATTTCAACAAACAATGTTGTCAGTTGGTCGTCTGTCAGTATGTGGTTTACTGGAATGACTTTTGCCATGGCTGTCTTTATAGATCTAATCAATCTCTCCCAGACTCCGCCTCTCCAAGGACTATCTGGAGGATTGAACTTCCAAACAATCTTGTGAGGTTGTAGTTCGTTCGAGATTTGATCATGATCTAATTTCTTAAAGGCTCTAGCAATCTCATTCCGAGCACCAACAAAGTTTGTCCCTTGGTCTGAGTACAAGCATTTCACTAGTCCGCGTCTAGCGATAAATCGCCGCAGTGCTAGTATAAACGCGTTGGTGGAAAGATCCATCACACGTTCAATGTGAACTGCCCTACTGGACATACATGTGAAAATCAGTCCCCAGCGTTTTACTAGTATACGTCCACGTTTCGTATGTATGGGACCAAAGCAATCAATTCCAGTCTCTGTAAAAGGTGGTCTGAATGCTTGAAGTCGTGCTTGTGGTAGTTCACTCATTTCTTGGGTACCTATTCTAGAATGTACCTTTTTACAAATAATACACGTACGCGTCACTGAACTTAACGCTTTACTGGGTCTAATTAATACAAATCTTGTACGTAAGTAGGAAAGACAGTGGTGTCTTCCAGCGTGTTTCAGATGTAAATGTGCGTCCAGTATCATTGCACGTTGTAGTTCGTGATGTTGCGGTATTATTATTGGGTACCTAAAGTTTGTGTTAAGGTCAATGTTTTGAAGCCGAGATTTATGACAAATTAAGCCATTATAAATAATCGGACTCCAACTCAGTATTAGGGATGTCCCGGAATTCCGTTCCGGCCGGAATTCCGGCGGTTTTTGCCCGATTCCGGTTCCGGCCGGAATTGCCGGAATGGGGTCAATTCCGGCCGGAATTTTACCGGAATTGCAAGGTTCATATCTAGTTTAATAGCTGCAATTAGTTTGTTAAATTATTATCAACATTTATATATTTTTTAAACATTATTACCAATTCGATTAAGATACTTTTCAACACTTGCAAAAAAGTATAGAAATAAAATTTTCTTCGACCGTTAGAGCTAACATTTGGATGCAAGGCATAGATGCCCCCTGGTCAGCCCCTTCAAACCATTCGTGCCGAATCGAAAACTGCCTTGGCCCACATACAGGGATCGAACCCACGACCTCCAGATAGATTGGAATTCAATGCAACCACTACACCAAGGTGGAACCTAACTAACCTATGTAACGAGGGAAAATTCACAGCCACCCTGTTTATTACAGTGAATTCAGTCTTGAAAAATTTTTACCTCAAACTAAAATGGTCCCACCATCTGTTACACCACTTAGGTAGTATTCATATACAATTCAAAATAACCCTTTTAATTTTCATACTAATTAAACCCTTTGTCGTTCTGAAGATATTTTATGAAATGCATCATTAGAGGCCCGCGCTTCACTGTTTTCAGATTAATGAATGCCTCATTGCTCCATTGGTAACATAAGTCATAAGTCATTTGATAAAAAAATAAGGTGCGATTCACATTTACTGCATATTTATTATACCCAAAGTAACCAATCAGAGGCATCTTGCCGGATATAACACATGATTCATATGTCAAAAGATGGAACATGGGACATAATCACTTTCGACCCATAGGTCGTAACTTACGATTTACCAGTGGAGAAGCTCCCATTGAAACCAATGTGTTCCATAATTTATTCTGACTAAGACTTTATAAGACTTACCAGTGGAGCACGGGCCTTAGCGGGTGGTTTTTCCAATTTGCTTATAAAATGGCGTTTTTTAGATTGATTTTACATTATTTTACATTGATCTTACAATATTTTACATTGAGTTTAAATTATTTTACATTGATTTTATATTATTTTACATTGAATTAATTATTAAATAATATGATAATTTCAGGAGGCTAAATAAATTGCTAACCTTCTAAAGTTAGCAATGAAACTCGATTAACGATTAACACAATTACAATTACTACTTTAACCTAAAACTAATATAAATATAAAACGTTATTACAACACGTACAGGTCCTGCGAGTGGTCGTTAGTTTAGTTCTGCGTCGTAGGTGCTGCATAATATAGTAGTTTAATTTCTATTTACAGCAAATCCATTTCTCTTACCATAAATCTATTTATTCCCAGCAATAATTAAACTGTAACATGTAATATTTATTGGGCTCGTTTATTGTTTTGGTTCGAATAACATGTCACTGTAACATGCTCCTTCTCCTTAAAGACACCAAGATATTGCGTCAAAGGACCTAATGACGCGATAGGCCGTAACAAACAGCTCAGGTCATTCTCCACTCCACCCACCTTAATTCCCCCCAAGGTTCTGATTCATCTCATTAACAAACTTACTGTAGAAATTAAAAAAATTCATTTGTTTCATAAAAAATTATAAAATTTCCTGGGTCATTTAGTGTATTTCACTAATTATAGAAAATTCCGGTTCCGGCCGGAATTCCGGCCGGAATATTCCGGCATGTTGAATTCCGGTTCCGGTTCCGGCCGGAATCAAATATCGATTCCGGGACATCCCTACTCAGTATTGGTGACGACTTGATTGGTTGACCTTGATTTATGGATGTGAATTCGCGTGCGAAATATCGCAGTTGGTAATGGCGAATTAATTTAATCTCACACCTGTCAATCTCAGCCAATGTAAGTCGACGTGTAAAGTCACGTTTGCCTTTAACGTATTGTACAAAACGTACAATCCACGCTAATTTTCGGCAAGCGTTTGTCCAAGAATCTGTTAAGTTTACAATACGGTCGACGTAAGTATTTGTGACGTCATCAGGTAAGTCAATGGAGATTTTGGAAGGTTTTGAATTACTAGAAGGGCCCACGGGTCCGCCGGTAAGTATTCCCTTGTTGACTGTTGATCCGTCCGGGTCTACAAGTAATTTGTCCTTCTTTGTCTTCTTACCTTGATTGTCAGTACTTTGTAAGTCGATCGTTAATGGTGGTTTGAACTCTATGGGGTCAGCAGGTTTCGGTAAACTTATTTTTCTGCCGACATTAATCCCAGGTCTCACCATAGGTTGTAAGTTCGGTATGTCTCTTGAGCGCAAAGTAACACCTGTATTTACATTAGCGTAGGTACTACCCACATCTGTAATACATGAGGTTTCACCTTGCTTATGGTTGCTCAAGTGTGTCAAAATTGGTAGTTTGTCAATAGAAGGCCGCTCCAATAGGGAAACTGCGGCTTTACTGTTTGTCAGTATGTCACTAGTGTCTGGTAGAATGTCTGGTTGACCGTCTAGTAACGCGTCTGGTTGACCGTCTGGCGATATGTCTGGTGTAGAAAGGCTCGCAAGTCTTCCGGCGTTATCATCTGTCGTCGATGGAATCTCTGGCTGACTCGCCTTCTTCCCAAGTTCTAAACTCCGCTGGTGGATTAGCTGCTTCTTGCGACTTATCATACTAGTTACACGTCTGTCATGTTTTGTCGACTGTAGTGTAGTATGGTTCACGTCGTGTGAAAAGGAATGAATTGAATTTGTAGTTAATAAACTACATGTACTCTGTACATCGTCTTCCTCGTCACTTACGTCTAGTGTGCGCACAGGCGCTCGAGTATACCACCCTATCGGCGTTCTGCAGGCGTATGCGTTTCCCGCTACAACTGCCGATGGTCTGGTTTCCCACACCTGATGTAGGTTGAATTGGTCTGTCCCGATCAGCATTGCTACCGATCTATAATTGACAGGACATTCGGGTACACCAAGGTGTCTGAAATACTTACGGTCCTCCAGAGATTGTTCCGGCACTGGACCTAGTAGGTTACTAAAGTCCTTCGTGGCCGCAAAGGTCAGATCTCTAAAGGGTAACAAAGACCTCTCCCTCTCGCTGTGTTGCGATTTTGGAAGAAGAGAGTCTAAGTCCAACTTAACTCGTGTCACTGGTATTGCACGCTGTCCGTGCATACTACTTACTGTATAACTGACACGCTTACCTTGTTTAAGATCCGTCACGACGTCAGCTATCTTTTCGTCCACGTAGCTGTGAGATGAGGCTGAATCTAGAATCGCATAGATCCTCTTGCTCCCCTTTGTGCCAGTAACCTTAATCGGGATTACACTGAATCCCTTCAGTTGATCAGTGGTCAGGAGCGCGATCGACGGTTGTTCGTCTCCATTGGAATATTCGTCGTCGTCTTCTGATTCTTCGTCCGACGATCCGGATTGTTCTGAGAAGCAATCCTCAATATGTGTCACGAAGGTCGGAGTTGTTTTCGATTCCCGTTTTCGGTAAGCCGCATCACATCTCGCTGCTGCTTCCGGGTGTTCCCTGGCGAAGCGTTTCGTCGGCGTGTGGCTGTCTGTGTGGAGCAGACCGTCATGGTTGCGTCCACAGGATGGACAAGTGTCGGTATTTGGGCAATCTTTACGGACGTGTCCGTGTCGCGTACACCGCCAACAAGAGTCCAGTGGCCGTATCTGCAGCCGTCGTTCTTCCGAGTTCAACTCGCGAAATTGTCGACAACCTCGTAACTTGTGACCAATATACCGCTTACCTAGATGCTCGCAGTATTGGCAGCCGTTGAAGTCGGTGCTGAGTTGCTGTCTCGTCTGTTTCGTCCCAATGGGCGCAGATACTCTATTACCGTCTGAGAATTGTCGTGATTCCGTCGGTGTGGCGTAAGTGGCCGTCTTAGTGGATGTTGTCTGGGGTTTTTGTCGGTTGGAGGATGGCAGTGTGATTCCTTCTGCCACGATGTGCTGGTCGGTGTAGTTAGATCGAGTTTCTACTACCGCCTCCCTGGATATTAAAAGGTACACATCTTCTAATTTTAAGAATCCTCCCCGCTCCTCTCGCTGGTATTCGACCTTCCTCCACTCCCGACGAAGTCGATGGTGGAGTCGTCCTATTATCTTTAATAGGACTGTAGGGGTATTCCCGTAATCAAGTTGTCCAATTGATCTTAAGGTAGTGATAGCGTTCTTGATCTCGTCAGCTAGTTTAGTAAGTCGACGGGTTTAGTGATAGCCCCTCCCTTACAGAGTTCCTCTATTACTGACCTGGCCATGCTCACTGTACCTCCGTATATCGAAGTTAAACGATCGTACGCTAGTTCGAAAGCGTCCGGTACACCGACGAAAGTCTCCGCCAAACGTTTAGGTTCTCCTGACAACGTTTGGAGCAGGTAATTGAACTTCTCCCGTGATGTAAAGGCGCACACGGCGATCTGGGATTCGATATAGTCTACGAAAGTATGCCAGTGTTTTGAGCTACCAGAAAACTTCGGTGGTTGTTGCACCGGCAATCCTTGTCTGGCTGCGAATTTCGCTATCTCCTCGGCAACGTTCAGAGTTTCGCGTCCTTGGTTGGTAATCTGGTTGATGTTCTCCCTTCTTGGCGCTTTTCCCTGATACGATGGGTGTTTTGAAGGTACTGGTCTTTGTGGTTCCTTCTGGTGTCTATTGTGTTCGAACTCAGTGTTCCTCGAACTATCGGTTTGAACTTCCTCCAGACGCTCCTCAATCCGGGCCAACTTGTTGACAATGTCGGCGAATTGTTGTGTACTGATCGCGTCTGTTGGTTGTAACGCCTTTTGTGTTGGTGTATTCTGTGGAGGATTGTCGATAAATGAATTATCCGAACGCTCACGTTTACATTTGTCGGCCGCTCCTGTTCTAAATACCTCGCGTTCCGGGTAATCCGACTCGCTCGAAGTACTACTGTCACCTGGATACGGTGGTCGACGTGCTCGAGTCCGTTGCACCGTTCGAATCCTAACATTCCGTTTCGGAACATCGTCTACTGGTTTCCGTTGTTCGGTAGGCTCACAAGTCTTCCTCGAAGTCGTAGATTGCGATGTAAACTGGTTGAACGGTCGCGTATCCACTGGTCTCCGTTGCTCGGTAGGCTCACAAGTCTTCCTCGAAGTCGTAGATTGCGATGTAAACTGGTTGAACGGTCGCGTATCCACTGTTCTCCGTTGTTCGGTAGGCTCACAAGTCTTCCTCGAAGTCGTAGATTGCGATGTAAACTGAACCGGTGGGCGAATGACAGCATTTGAATCCAAAGGCCTTGTTGGCCTAAACGTCATTGGGTAAGCGTAGTGTGTAACAGGTTTTGGCGTCAGAGGTGGACTCACCTGTTTAGTCGTCAGTAATACAGGTTCGACTAATAAACTACTACGATCTGTAATCGGCGGGTTACTTACCTTGACCTTCGGAATAGGCGACGACGTTGCTCTTGGCGGTGTAAACTCGTCCGGAATAACAAACCTGTGTTCCGTCGCACCATGGATAGGAGAAATGTTACTACTACCCGCAATCGAAACAGGTTCCTTTGTCGTAACTGGTGCAAACCTATGAGTTACCTGTGGGAATCGTTGACATAAGTCTTTAACTAATTGTCGTTCCCGTCCAGGTGCTCCTATCGAACCTTCCTTCATTCGTTCCTGGATTTGGCGGTGCCTTACCTCCATCTGGTCTAAATCATGTCCATCTCGAGATCTCATCGATCGATCGCGGGCTTGTAGATCCAGATCTTCCTTGGCGTTGGCTAATTCTCTCGCCTTCTTCTCGAGTTCGAAACGAAGTTTAACTTCTTTCTCGCGTTGTTCCGTTTGTTGTTGTTGCGCCTCGAACTCTGCTTGTCGTATAGCTGACTGAGCCTTTATTTGCCGTGTTTTCATTTCGGTTCTCGCTTCTGAAGCTAGCCTTTGTCGCTCTAACTCGGCCGCAGCTGTTCGTTGCGCTAACTCGGCCGCTGCCGCTTGTTGTGCAATGTCCAACTCCAACCTTTCTACTTCGGCTGCTTCCAACTCAGCTTGTTCTTGCAGATGAAAAATTCTCGCAACATTTGCGACGCGTAGTTTCTCTTCCTCTACAGCTGCTTGTAACGTCAATAACTGAGTTTGTTCCTCGATTTCTCGTTGTTGTCTGTAGAGCTGCTGTTGTCGAGCAATTTCTGACGTAGCCATACTCACCTCGCCAATTTCGCTGCGAATACTCACCAATGATTGATTTAGTGTTCCCGGTACCGGTTTGATTTGTGCGAGTGAAGTTTCCCTCGTAGCTTCCGGCACGGTTTCCCAATCTCCGACGTCCTCGCCGCACATACGTAAGTGATCCGTCAGATGTTTCAATTGTCCATCCAGTCGGTACAGTTCCTGTTCTTCCTCGGGTTGCAATAATTCGTCTGAAACTGACTCACCTAACAACTGGTCCGCTTGTTCCTGTTGTATCTGTCTAATCGTCGACTTAAACTGAATCAGTTTCTCTCTAGTGATCATTAGTTTCTCGAGGATTCTAAGCTGAGTATCCATGTCCTGTCTCTGTCTAGCTAGATCTTGTAGGCCAACTAGATTATCTACGGACTTATATACTTTACTCTGTACTCTAACCTGGAGGGTGTAGAACTCGAATCGAGACATCGGAGCGGTCAACCCGTCTAATATGCGTTGGCCTTCTCCAATACTCCTGGTTATATGCGCCATGTAACCTCCGACGCTTCTAACCACACTTTCTGTGCTTCCTGCTGAACTTACCATGTCCGTTTCCCTATATCTAGGTTGCGGAACAGTTAGAAAGTCCTCGGTCCTGCCGTCGCCTCGTACTACGGCATCCGGTACTCCCGTTGGATGTACTGGTGACGCACACGGTGTAGGTTCGGTAGGCTCGCGAGTCTTCCACTGTTGTTCTTCCGCTGCTGACTTATCCGCGTCACATGAGTCATAGTCGGTTTGTGTATTTTTCGTATAGTCTTGTTTGTCACTCATTTCGGTAGTTGTAAGTCAAGTAAAGTGAGTGTCAAAGTATCAAACTTACCGTATTTTATCTAAACGGTACTAATTACAGTCTTATAAAATTAGCCTACCGGCCGATTTTATAGCAGATGGATAAAATTAGCCTAAACGGCCAATTTTACAGCAAATAAATGTCACGGAATAAGTATATAATAAAATTAGCCTAGCGGCCAATTTTATAACAAATAAATCAGATAACGATATGCGTTATCAAAAGGTAAATTAAATACAATAATACGGACTAATTCAGCAATGAACAAAGAACTCATACGGAATGCATAAATACTTGAGACAGTGGAACCCACAATAATTTTAACTAATACGGTAATGCCTAACTTATTTATGCAACTTTTCGAACTCACCCACTCCAATAATTCTCCAGAAAAACAGATTCTCAGATACAAACCAGACGTGAACCTTTCCGTTTTTAACGTTGCGGACGAAACGCGATTTTCCCAACCAAAGTTGTTGAGTTATCTATCTCCCAAACTTGCTAAACACGGTCTTGCTCCCGTTACAGTCTAGAAATGAGTTCTGAATCCTGAAAAACAAAAGAGTTAGGTTTTACTTTACGAAAAATTTTGTACCGGTATAATATGGTATTTAAACCCTTTTAAACACCGGTATTCAATTCCAAAATATTTTACACGCGGTTCAAATCAAATTTTTTATTTCAAAAAATTAGCACTTAGCTAATCAAATACAAATTTTTACCTCAAAATACAAAATTTTCAAATAACTTTAGTCCTACCGAACCGTAGTTCAGTAAAACACATTCCTACTATTGGAAGAGACGGTAACAATACCTGCAATATCCTACTGTAAAGTTTGTAAATCAAATCATAAATCCGACCTTCTCACCAAAACAGTAAACTCTAAGTAAGTGAATATATTGCAGTATCGATCTCTTATAACCGGTGAGGCAGAAAACAGTCTACGAGCAGACCAACTTCGATAAAACAAAATCCCGCGCAGCGAATCCTAAAATCAGGCTGACTCACTGACGGACTAAGGGGCTCGCATACCTTGCCGCGGTGTGATTTATATGGTTGGGCAAAGGGACGCTAGCTAGGTACACAGGCAGATATTTGGAGATGTCTAACTAGCGGGCAAAGCACAGTAAGGACAAAAGTTAATTTTATATATTTCGAGGTGTAAATAATTTCTAACGCGCGCGTATTAATTCTGAACGGTCAAAACAGTTTTGCTCCTTCACATATATAATTACTGGGTACGGTGTGCATTTTACGAATATTCTAATTTTGTAACTTGTAGGTCCAATACTCACGAATGATAAGGTTCCTTCCCCTCTTGCGTATTTCCAGGACTCAAATTCAGGCATAAGGTTAATACTACGCCCAGAATTCGGCAATTTTAGGTACCAGGTCCCTGATACTAAGAAGAGATGTGTTAGTTTACTACTGTAGGCGTACGGGTACTAATAGCTATCCTGGCTCTTATCTAGAATTTTAGTCACCCAGGTAGTCCGGGTAACTTCCTATTAGGGCTTTGGCGGGGACACGGTAGATGTTAGTATATCCCTGATAGCCTCAATTTATTTGCGCCTAGCGTAAACTGCCCTACCGCCTGAACGGTACAATCCTAATTCAGGTGAAAACACAGCAACCCCCCTAGCCTACAAGTTCTGATGCACTTGACACTGTCGTACTGCAAATAGTCGCACACGCACCTGTACTTAGCAAGAGTTAAGCGTACAGTTTGCTGCACCCTAACCAATGTGTATGCCTTGTACCGGTGTGCCTACGTCCTATCTGCGTACTAGTATCTGCCTGCGCTCTCCCTCTCCCCCGTAGGAATGTGAAGGTCTACTGTGGGTTTTCCTGAATCAAGACAGTACAGTCCCTATGATGTAATTTTAGGCTTGCAGCGTGTCACTACTTCTACCTTTTGATCTTTTGGTCTTACACTTAGGTAGCAAGGATCGAACGCTGTCTAACCTTTCAGGCGATGGGCGAATAACTCTAAATGGTATTGCGGGTTGTCTCTCGTCTACATTCCCGTGATGTTCCCGTTCATTGCTGCGGCCCGATCTCTAGCCGGCCATCCTGTCCCTGAGTTTGTTCACCGTAGTGAATCCATAGTAAAACAGATAGATAAGCTGAGAGATTCTGACTTTATTACAGAAGATACAATTATAATACAATGTAATCTGAAAATAAACTAAGCACGGAATAAACAAATATCAGATAACTGAATAACTGAGAGAATAAGATTGAAGAAGTAGAGTAAACTAATGAACGAAATCGCACCTTTATATAGCCAATTTGTGCCGCAATCAATCGAGAAAATTCTCGATTGTTCTATGGGTTCTAACAAGGTTTTAAAGATAGCTATTGGTCCAGCTAATATATAACTTGCACGACATTGGTTACAATCAAATAACTACAGTCTCATTGGTACAGACAAATGCAATTAATTTGTAGCGGTTAATTTAAATGAGTTGAAATTCTGCACAAAAAATAATTCGCACTTACTAGGATTCGAACTCGATACCTACTACACATATAATTTCCAACGCTCTACCGACTGAGCTAGGCTTGGGGTGAAACAGACTGCTGGGAGGGGGGAAAAAAAAATAAGAAAACCAGCAGGAAAACAAGGATAAACAGAAAGGGGAAAAGAGGGAAAAGGGAACAAAAAAAGAAAAAAATGTGAAAACATTAGACATATTGCTGAAATGGTTTATTTTATAAGTAGATAAAAAAGTATGGTTTTCATTTTTAAATAGGACATTATTTTAACTACTTCCATTGAAACCCCAGTCAAAAATGTTCATGCGTATCGCATGTGGGTCACGCATCTAATTCGCATGCGAATCGCATGAGAAAGTGTCCGGACCTTTAGAAGCGATACGCATGCGGATATCATGCGAAGTACCCATGCGTATCGCACGTGTCTAGCATGCGATTCTCTTTAGTGTAGAATAAACCAATGGCCATATATGACCAAATAAATTAACCCTATCTGGTCCAGTCTATTTTACTACTCAATTGGCCCAGGGGGGGGGGAGGGGCAGAGGGGGGTCATTTTAGACATTTGTTTATATCTTGGCTCAAAAATTATAATTTAGATGGTTTAAAGGTTTTCGAGGTCGCTGTTTACGATAAAACTTGTTAAAAAAATATTCGGGCAATGCAACCGTCATTTTTAGTGCCATCTGGTGCTCCAGAATGAAAAGTACAAAGTAGCAAAAATTTCAAACTGTTAAATGTTGCCTTTGGTTTGATAAGTCTAAAGCTATACTGGTTTTCAAGGTCGCTGATCATGATACAACTCGTTAAAATCATTCGTGGGAATATGAATGCAACTATGATCGTCGGTGCTTGTCTGCTCTGGGACGAAAAATACAAGTAGCATAAAATTAATTTCAAATGACAAAAATCTAATTTGGTCGGATAATATGATATTGAGTGGCATATATGTGATCTAGCATCCTAAAAAACACCTTTATGTCATAAAATCAGTTGATGGTTCTCTTCACACGATAACAGCAAGGGTGGACCATTCAACTGATAGCTCCTGAAATGAGGTCGTCGATTACTCCGGATATCCTGGGTTTGAATTTCCTTCCGGAGTTGTTTAAATGAATAACCATTAGCTTTCATGTCCCGAGCCTTAGTAAGGAAGGTATAGAAGTTATTGTCAATCATATTACCATGTATTATAATTTCAGCTCTATAATATTCACCACCACCATATTTTACTTCATATGTATTAACTTTGCCAATTAAATCCCCCCGTTGAAAATTCCTAATACAATTGCGTGTGTAATATCCATATCAATTGTTTAGAACATTTAGAACATCTATTTGAGATATTGCTGTTTTAATCCGTGAATAATAATCGGGTATAATAATAATCGCATAATAATGCAGTGATAATACAGTAATACAGTAATAATAAAGAATAGGGCCTAGCCTACATCAGATGTCATGATATATGATGCCTTGGGCTGAATTCTGAATTGGGCTAAATAGAGAAGCTATTGAACCCCTAACCCTACAGTACCGGTAGGTATATTAAACGGCCTCTGCCTTTAAACACCTCTGCCTATTGCTATAATAATAGGCTGATAATAGACCCCTAACAGCCTAAGGCAGGTATAGCGTATAGATAGGCAGCGTCACTGAAAGTACAATTTATAGAATTTAAATTTCCCTCTACTACCAGAGAACTCAATATTCTCACTGGATTTTACACTTACCTTAGCAGCTCCCTACCACGCACCTTAACAAGCTACCACCGACCTTAGCACGCTACCACCGACCTTAGCTTTTACCACGCACCTTAGGCATTCCTACTCATGACAGCATGAGCTACTGAACCACTTGACCGATGGGTGCACAATAGATAGAACCAATACTAATGAGAACTCAAAGCAATCTTTACAAAGTTAATTCGAATAAAATAAAATTTTGAAAATCCACGGCATTTAGGGAATATAATTCTATAAGTATGTCAATATTCAAGTCGACTATATAATCCTTAATTATTGCAGCCTTATTATTTATCGATCGCGCATTGAATAGTCCAATGCAAAACTTCTGTTTGCTTCCCGCAACCCTCGGAGCTGGAGGAGACTGGCCCGCAACCCTCAGACCCAGAGGAGACCGACCCGCAACCCTCGGAGCTGGAGGAAACCGACCCGCAACCCCCAGAGCCGGAGGAGACCAACCCGCAACCCCCGGAGCCGGAGGAGACCGACCCGCAACCCCCAGAGCCGGAGGAGACCGACCCGCAACACCCAGACCCGGAGGAGACCAACCCGCAACCCTCGGAGCCGGAGGAGACCGGCCCGCAACCCCCAGACCCGGAGGAGACCGACCCGCAACCCTTGGAGCCAGAGGAGTCCGACCCGCAACCCTCAGACCCGGAGGAGACCGACCCGCAACCCTCAGAACTGGAGGAGACCGGCCCGCAACCTTCGGAGCCGGAGGAGACCGGCCCGCAACCCTCAGACCCGGAGGAGACCGACCAGCAACCCTCGGAGCTGGAGGAGACCGACCCGCAACACCCGGAGCTAGAGGAGACCAACCCGCAACCCCAGGAGCCGGAGGAGACTGACCCGCAACACCCAGACCCGGAGGAGACCAACCCGCAACCCTCGGAGCCGGAGGAGACCGGCCCGCAACCCCCAGACCCGGAGGAGACCGACCCGCAACCCTTGGAGCCAGAGGAGTCCGACCCACAACCCTCAGACCCGGAGGAGACCGACCCGCAACCCTCGGAACTGGAGGAGACCGGCCCACAACCCTCGGAGCCAGAGGAAACCGGCCCGCAACCCTCAGACCTGGAGGAGACCGACCCGCAACCCTCGGAGCTGGAGGAGACCGACCCGCAACCCTCAGAGTTGGAGGAGACAGACCCGCAACCCCCGGAGCTAGAGGAGACCGGTCCGCAACCCTCGGAACCGGAGGAGACTGACCCGCAACCCTCGGAGTTTGAATAAGATTGGAGCACGTCGGTTCAGGGCATTTAGGCAATAGTCAGTCCACCCGCCTTGACTCATCAATTACAATTAAAGTTTTTTCAGGCAACCCTTGGATCTCGTTCTGAGTGTTGGCACTTGTCGACTGACGTTGACGGGTGCCACGCGTGTTGGGGCGGTTGACAGTCACCGAGTCTACTACAGCACCGTTGTGGATAATCCAGTCTATATTCGGATCCGCTGCAGCCATGGCGCGCCGTTCCTGCCGGAGAGAATATTGAAGTTTGCTTTCCGCTGGTGTGTAGTCAGGCGATATGTATATATCTCTGTAACATGACGACTTGCGGAGATTGCGAGCCCTCTTCAACAATATCTCGCGCTTTTCTTTAGAAAGAGTGACAATGATTGGATGTGAATTTTGATTGTCTCGCAGCTGCCCGACTCGTTTAGTTTTAATCTCTGATTCATCTAGTTCGACTCCCAGTTCGTCAGCTATATCTAACACTACTTGTTTGTCGTTGGTGCTTGGCTTGGAACCTTTGAGAACGATGTTAGTTTTTCGTCTGCTCTGTTCCGCCTCTTCATTTTTTATTTGTTTAGAGAGAAGAGCTAGATTTGGCGAAATTGAAGCGATGTCATTTCGTTTGTTACGACGTTGTGGCTTAACCTTCTGCCAATCACCGTCCGCAACGACGTCCGACCATATTTGGGGCGATTCTTCATCTGCTGAGCTGCTTTTCATTGTTTCTAGTTTGTATTCAGTGTCACTGATTTTTACTTCATTCGCAGTACAGGAGAGTTCGAGTTGCTCGACTTTTTGTTCCAGCGATAGTATCTCGCCAGCAGTCGTTTTCTCTAAGCGTGATAGCTTGTCTTCAAGTTTCGTTTCTATATCGTGTAGTTCCTTGGTGAACCTGGTAAAGTGGCGTGCCGCGCAACTTCCACAGTAGAAATCTAAGCGGCCCCATTGAGTTCCCGATTTAGCGATACATATAACCGATACGGTACAGTTCGAGCCCGAGCAACCAACTTCGAACTCTTTCCGACCGTCGGTGCGGGTATGGGGCGCCGTTTGGGCCAAAAATAAACAAAACATATTATATTAAAAAGTTATAATGGTATGTTTTTTATCTTGCCGTTTGGGCCAAAAGTTGTAATGGTATGTTTTTTTATCTTGCCGTTTGGGCCAAAAATAGCTGAGAGGGAAATTTGAATTATCACTTTCTATATACTGTATTTAGCAATTGCACTTATCATCATACCTGTGAGCCTGTCTGCCTATACATGATTGTGGATTGTATTTACACACGGTGTACCGTATCGCTGTAGGAGTGGACTTTAGGCTTACCTCCCGCTGTATGGCTGTATGGGCCTTGCCCTACCAGTCCTGTATGGAATCCATCCAAAAAGTGCGCCGGATAGCGCGCCGACCAATTGTTATGCGCGCCGCGCGCCAATGCAATTTCGAATCAAACCCCGCCTGCCCGCGCCAACGAAATTTTTAAGCGCGCCGCGCATTAAAACATTTTGAAGAGCGCCACGGCCACCAGCAGGGGCCACGCCAATGCAATTTCAATTTTGAAGGAATGTAACCATAGTCTGTCTTAAGTCAGTAAGTCAATGTCAGTATGCAGTACGACGGTACTGCATTACGACGGTCACTGGCAGACTGGCAGACTGGGTAATGCTGTACTGCTGTCAGGCTGTACCTGTCCCCTGCTGCCCTGTCAGCCTGTACAGCAGTCAGGCAGTAGCCTAGGCTAACCCCTGAACTGCTGAACCATACAACAGACTGACAGAAACAAGCTATAGGCCTAATGCTAAAAAGAAAGGCGAGCGAAGCGAGCTGAAATTTTTAAACAACTAATGCATGCAATTTTTAAGGCACTTCCGTAATTGTTAAAAATCGGCGCCGGTTTTTATTTTTGGGAGCGCCAAGCGCCAAAGCCGGCGCGCTTTACGATTTTCAAGCGCGCCACGCGCCACATTGGCGCGCTTTTATTGCAAAGTGCGCCGGATTAATCCGGCGCAAAGTGTATGGATTCCAGTCTGGCTACCAGTACTCATATACTGTCACTGGGTAATGCTGTAATGCGTTAGGTACAAATCAGTATACTTTAGGCCCTGTAGCATTACACCTTGTGCTTGTGATAGGCCTACATCTTGTGGTCCACAATACTGCAATACTGAGGCATTAATGTCAGAATGTCATTTGTACCTAACAGCCTAACGCTACATTACAGCATTACCCAGTGACAGTATATGAGTACCGGTAGGCCAAGGCCCATACAGCGGGAGGTAAGCCTAAAGTCCACTCCTACAGCGATACGGTACCGTGCTGCCGTGTGTAAATACAATCCACAATCATGTATAGGCAGACAGGCTCACAGGTATGATGATAATTGCAATTGCTATAAATACAGTATATAGAAAGTGATAATTCAAATTTCCCTCTCAGCTATTTTTGGCCCAAACGGCAAGATAAAAAAACATACCATTACAACTTTTGGCCCAAACGGCAAGATAAAAAAACATACCATTATAACTTTTTAATATAATATGTTTTTTTTATTTTTGGCCCAAACGGCGCCCCATATGCGGGTATTTCCGGTACTCGAATCACCCGGGTTCTGTTTTCCTCCCGAGACGCTCAGCCGTGAGGTTCCACCTCTTGAACCGGAACCCGAACCCGACATACCACTACCGCGTCTGGATTTATCCGGTAAAGCATCCGGTAATGAATTATTACGGTTTGAAGTCATCCTGGCAGCTTTGCAGACTGGCTGTGTGCTGGTAGGGATAACTTCCGACTTCAGTGCACGCCGGTTCGTTCTACGCGTGATCTTTCTTTCTGTCTTTGGGAGACGATTAGTTGGTGGAGGGGGCAATGGCTTGAAGGGCAACCCGGCGTAAGACCAGCGCCAACTCAATGTACGCGTGTACAGTACGGTTAAAATTAAAAGGTTGTGTTTGTGGTTACGGTAATCGATCTGCAGTTCTCCAGTCTGCCGGTAGAGGGCGAGATATTGGAAAATGAAAAGCTTCCCCAATTCGACCTAAACCGTTTAGCTACATTTTGGCTTGGCATAGGGTATATGCTCGAATTCGAATGCTCACTTTTATAAAGAAAAAACAGTTAAGTGTTATGAAAAACTCTTTATAAACAATTCTGACGGGTTGCCATTGGCATCTAGAAACAAAAACATTGCATATTTTTCCTTATAATCGATATACTGTAGTGTGGTTCTGGGTGGCGCTACGCCTACGGCTAATATATAGCTCGTTTCTAGTGAATGTTACCCGTTGCCATGGCAACTGCAATTAAGAAAGTAGTTCATTGTGCATTTTGTTTACTAGACTTGATATATTGGTGGTAGACTCTGATCCGATGACTCTCCGACCACTGCATATGCATTGCGCCCATTTAAAGCACGTTGCT
>JAUCBJ010000621.1:0-65239 GCA_032718475.1 Nemertoderma westbladi | reverse complement strand
CTATCTATCCATATGCTATCTATCCATATGCTATCTATCCATATGCTATCTATCCATATGCTATCCATCCATATGATTATGATATCTATCCATATGCTATCTATCCATATGCTATCTATCCATATACTATCTATCCATATGCTATCTATCCATATGCTATCTATCCATATGCTATCTATCCATATGCTATCTATCCATATGCTATCTATCCATATGCTATCTATCCATATACTATCTATCCATATGCTATCTATCCATATGCTATCTATCCATATGCTATCTATCCATATGCTATCTATCCATATGCTATCTATCCATATGCTATCCATCCATATGATTATGATATCTATCCATATGCTATCTCTCCATATGCTATCTATCCATATGCTATCTATCCATATGCTATCTATCCATATGCTATCTATCCATATGCTATCTATCCATATGCTATCTATCCATATGCTATCTATCCATATGCTATCTATCCATATGCTATCTATCCATATGCTATCTATCCATATGCTATCTATCCATATGCTATCTATCCATATGCTATCTATCCATATGCTATCTATCCATATGCTATCTATCCATATGCTATCCATCCATATGATTATGATATCTATCCATATGCTATCTATCCATATGCTATCTATCCATATGCTATCTATCCATATGCTATCTATCCATATGCTATCTATCCATATGCTATCTATCCATATGCTATCTATCCATATGCTATCTATCCATATGCTATCTATCCATATGCTATCTATCCATATGCTATCTATCCATATGCTATCTATCCATATGCTATCTATCCATATGCTATCTATCCATATGCTATCTATCCATATGCTATCTATCCATATGCTATCTATCCATATGCTATCTATCCATATGCTATCTATCCATATGCTATCTATCCATATGCTATCTATCCATATGCTATCTATCCATATGCTATCTATCCATATGCTATCTATCCATATGCTATCTATCCATATGATATGCTATCTATCCATATGCTATCTATCCATATGCTATCTATCCATATGCTATCTATCCATATGCTATCTATCCATATGCTATCTATCCATATGCTATCTATCCATATGCTATCTATCCATATGCTATCTATCCATATGCTATCTATCCATATGCTATCTATCCATATGCTATCTATCCATATGCTATCCATCCATATGATTATGATATCTATCCATATGCTATCTCTCCATATGCTATCTATCCATATGCTATCTATCCATATGCTATCTATCCATATGCTATCTATCCATATGCTATCCATCCATATGATTATGATATCTATCCATATGCTATCTCTCCATATGCTATCTATCCATATGCTATCTATCCATATGCTATCTATCCATATGCTATCTATCCATATGCTATCTATCCATATGCTATCTATCCATATGCTATCTATCCATATGCTATCTATCCATATGCTATCTATCCATATGCTATCTATCCATATGCTATCTATCCATATGCTATCTATCCATATGCTATCTATCCATATACTATCTATCCCATATGCTATCCATCCATATGATTATGATATCTATCCATATGCTATCTATCCATATGCTATCTATCCATATGCTATCTATCCATATGCTATCTATCCATATGCTATCTATCCATATGCTATCTATCCATATGCTATCTATCCATATGCTATCTATCCATATGCTATCTATCCATATGCTATCTATCCATATGCTATCTAT
Source organism: Nemertoderma westbladi (assembly GCA_032718475.1). NCBI lineage: Eukaryota > Metazoa > Xenacoelomorpha > Nemertodermatida > Nemertodermatidae > Nemertoderma > Nemertoderma westbladi. The sequence goes on along the minus strand of JAUCBJ010000621.1, from coordinate 63,479 downwards.
CCATATGCTATCTATCCATATGCTATCTATCCATATGCTATCCATCCATATGATTATGATATCTATCCATATGCTATCTCTCCATATGCTATCTATCCATATGCTATCTATCCATATGCTATCTATCCATATGCTATCTATCCATATGCTATCTATCCATATGCTATCTATCCATATGCTATCTATCCATATGCTATCTATCCATATGCTATCTATCCATATGCTATCTATCCATATGCTATCTATCCATATGCTATCTATCCATATGCTATCTATCCATATGCTATCCATCCATATGATTATGATATCTATCCATATGCTATCTATCCATATGCTATCTATCCATATGCTATCTATCCATATGCTATCTATCCATATGCTATCTATCCATATGCTATCTATCCATATGCTATCTATCCATATGCTATCTATCCATATGCTATCCATCCATATGATTATGCTATCTATCCATATGCTATCTATCCATATGCTATCTATCCATATGCTATCTATCCATATGCTATCTATCCATATGCTATCTATCCATATGCTATCTATCCATATGCTATCTATCCATATGCTATCTATCCATATGCTATCTATCCATATGCTATCTATCCATATGCTATCTATCCATATGCTATCTATCCATATGCTATCTATCCATATGCTATCTATCCATATGCTATCCATCCATATGATTATGCTATCTATCCATATGCTATCTCTCCATATGCTATCTATCCATATGCTATCTATCCATATGCTATCTATCCATATGCTATCTATCCATATGCTATCTATCCATATGCTATCTATCCATATGCTATCTATCCATATGCTATCTATCCATATGCTATCTATCCATATGCTATCTATCCATATGCTATCTATCCATATGACTATGATATCTATCCATATGCTATCTATCCATATGCTATCTATCCATATGCTATCTATCCATATGCTATCTATCCATATGCTATCTATCCATATGCTATCTATCCATATGCTATCTATCCATATGCTATCTATCCATATGCTATCTATCCATATGCTATCTATCCATATGCTATCTATCCATATGCTATCTATCCATATGCTATCTATCCATATGCTATCTATCCATATGCTATCTATCCATATGCTATCTATCCATATGCTATCCATCCATATGATTATGATATCTATCCATATGCTATCTCTCCATATGCTATCTATCCATATGCTATCTATCCATATGCTATCTATCCATATGCTATCTATCCATATGCTATCTATCCATATGCTATCCATCCATATGATTATGATATCTATCCATATGCTATCTCTCCATATGCTATCTATCCATATGCTATCTCTCCATATGCTATCTATCCATATGCTATCTATCCATATGCTATCTATCCATATGCTATCTATCCATATACTATCTATCCATATGCTATCTATCCATATGCTATCTATCCATATGCTATCCATCCATATGCTATCTATCCATATGCTATCTATCCATATGCTATCTATCCATATACTATCTATCCCATATGCTATCCATCCATATGATTATGATATCTATCCATATGCTATCTATCCATATGCTATCTATCCATATACTATCTATCCATATGCTATCTATCCATATGCTATCTATCCATATGCTATCTATCCATATGCTATCTATCCATATGCTATCTATCCATATGCTATCTATCCATATACTATCTATCCATATGCTATCTATCCATATGCTATCTATCCATATGCTATCTATCCATATGCTATCCATCCATATGATTATGATATCTATCCATATGCTATCTCTCCATATGCTATCTATCCATATGCTATCTATCCATATGCTATCTATCCATATGCTATCTATCCATATGCTATCTATCCATATGCTATCTATCCATATGCTATCTATCCATATGCTATCTATCCATATGCTATCTATACATATGCTATCTATCCATATGCTATCTATCCATATGCTATCTATCCATATGCTATCTATCCATATGCTATCCATCCATATGATTATGATATCTATCCATATGCTATCTCTCCATATGCTATCTATCCATATGCTATCTATCCATATGCTATCTATCCATATGCTATCTATCCATATGCTATCTATCCATATGCTATCTATCCATATGCTATCTATCCATATGCTATCCATCCATATGATTATGATATCTATCCATATGCTATCTATCCATATGCTATCTATCCATATACTATCTATCCATATGCTATCTATCCATATGCTATCTATCCATATGCTATCTATCCATATGCTATCTATCCATATGCTATCTATCCATATGCTATCTATCCATATACTATCTATCCATATGCTATCTATCCATATGCTATCTATCCATATGCTATCTATCCATATGCTATCTATCCATATGCTATCCATCCATATGATTATGATATCTATCCATATGCTATCTCTCCATATGCTATCTATCCATATGCTATCTATCCATATGCTATCTATCCATATGCTATCTATCCATATGCTATCTATCCATATGCTATCTATCCATATGCTATCTATCCATATGCTATCTATCCATATGCTATCTATCCATATGCTATCTATCCATATGCTATCCATCCATATGATTATGATATCTATCCATATGCTATCTCTCCATATGCTATCTATCCATATGCTATCTATCCATATGCTATCTATCCATATGCTATCTATCCATATGCTATCTATCCATATGCTATCTATCCATATGCTATCTATCCATATGCTATCTCTCCATATGCTATCTATCCATATGCTATCTATCCATATACTATCTATCCATATGCTATCTATCCATATGCTATCTATCCATATGCTATCTATCCATATGCTATCTATCCATATGCTATCCATCCATATGATTATGATATCTATCCATATGCTATCTCTCCATATGCTATCTATCCATATGCCATCTATCCATATGCTATCTATCCATATGCTATCTCTCCATATGCTATCTATCCATATGCTATCTATCCATATGCTATCTATCCATATGATATCTATCCATATGCTATCTCTCCATATGCTATCTATCCATATGCTATCTATTCATATGCTATCTCTCCATATGCTATCTATCCATATGCTATCTATCCATATGCTATCCATCCATATGCTATCTATCCATATGCTATCTATCCATATGCTATCCATCCATATGATATCTATCCATATGCTATCTCTCCATATGCTATCTATCCATATGCTATCTATCCATATGCTATCCATCCATATGCTATCCATCCATATGCTATCCATCCATATGCTATCTATCCATATGCTATCTATCCATATGCTATCTATCCATATGCTATCTATCCATATGCTATCTATCCATATGCTATCTATCCATATGCTATCTCTCCATATGCTATCTATTCATATGCTATCTCTCCATATGCTATCTATCCATATGCTATCTATCCATATGCTATCCATCCATATGCTATCTATCCATATGCTATCTCTCCATATGCTATCTATCCATATGCTATCTATCCATATGCTATCTATCCATATGCTATCTATCCATATGCTATCCATCCATATGATATCTATCCATATGCTATCTCTCCATATGCTATCTATCCATATGCTATCTATCCATATGCTATGCATCCATATGCTATCCATCCATATGCTATCTATCCATATGCTATCTATCCATATGCTATCTATCCATATGCTATCTATCCATATGCTATCTATCCATATGCTATCTATCCATATGCTATCTCTCCATATGCTATCTATCCATATGCTATCTATCCATATGCTATCCATCCATATGCTATCCATCCATATGCTATCTATCCATATGCTATCTCTCCATATGCTATCTCTCCATATGCTATCTATCCATATGCTATGTCCATGTTCCATGTCCAGGATCCATTTTCCCAGATAACAGAAGTTGTTCATGTTCAATCATATTCAATCCTTTGAGCTTATGCTCAAACAATGAGGCATATCCAGAGGACTACTGTCGAAGTTAACTGTCAGAATATTGGTACTTTTTGAGTTAAAAAAGACCAACACTGGAATCAGCTTGTTCCAATGAGCTGAGGAGCCGTTGACTTGTACTTGTACGTTGTACTTGTACGTTGTACTTGTACGTTGTACTTTAAAGTACTCAGGGGGGATACCATCTTTCAGTTAATTAAAGTTTCCACCCAAATTTCGCCCTGGTACGCCCTGATGTTTTGCTTTTGTGTTTGCCTGTGCGCCCGCACGACACTGTGTAAATTTACACATTAATTTATAATTTATTTTATTCGAATGTTGATAATCTATAACAATTTTATCACTTCGACCTTAGACTACGGCGGCGGACTCCCTGACACGGCTGTAGCCAGCCAATCAAAAACTGAATTACTTTCGCCAAATTGCTAGCTTGGTAAACAATACACGATGACGCTGCGTCATATTCCAGTTCCAAAAACCCACGACTTGGCCTCAGTATTCACACTTCCAACGTCATTAATACCGATGTGTCTACCTGAATACGGAGCAGCCAATCTACCTGACACCGAATGCGATACAATCAATAGAATGCGCCATTGGCTGCTCTGATGAAGAATATTACAATTAAAATAATTAATACTTTTTATAAATTAGGCCTATATAAAGATACGTTCATTTAGGTGTTGGACTTAAAAATATAAAAAACCAACTGTTTTTATTTTATTTTTAGAGTACCTACATTAATTATGTAAGTATTATGTATGTATTAAGTATAAGGTTGCTAGCTTTACTAGTATTTTCTATAATAAATTTATACATTTATTATACATATTAAACTAGTTTGTATGCTAGGAGTGTGTAATACTTACTATTATTGTTATTATAGTTTGTCTCTTGTTTTATATTCTATTATATATATTATTAATTATTAGTACTGCCATGTATTAAATATTTGATTTTATAATTATTAATATGTAAGTTTTATGGTTAAAATTAATTTTTATTAATACCGAAATACAGTGGTTGATAATTAAAGTAATTAAATTAACTAGTTTGACTAGAACTAGTTTAACTATAGAACTATAACTAGTTTGGTATTTTATTGTAAAAATTTTATTTAAATTAATACGTAATAATTTCAAATTTTATATTATGTATCAAATTTATTTCTAGGAAATTTATTAACCCTTACAGTAAGTTTAAAGTTCGCCGAGAAATGTTCGAAAATAATAAGGTTATTCTAATACTATCACTAATCGAATAAAGTATATATTTATAATACCACACAATATATTAATACTTTCACACAATATCCGATAGAATATATTATTCCTTCAGTAGATAATAATCCAATACCAGATAATATTAATAGGTAGTTCCGTGCCCAGGTCACTGTTCTAATCATATTGTCAATATAGGTGGGGTAAAGACCAATACTAGTGACATATAAAATAAATAAGGTTGTTGCGATATTTCGGCCAACAGGCTATTATTCAAGCAACTAGACTGTACTACCACACTACTGAAACTATACGCACTACTTCCTATGAACTACTGCTATACTGATTATTGCACCAATTGATATACTGTAGGTATTCAGGTGGCACGACCTATTATTTCTTAAATATTATTGTGGTTTTATATTATAATTTGCCGCAATGAGCCAGCTCTAGGATTACTATCTATCACTTTATAAAGAATAATAAGTTACAGGAGCCCTTAAAAAAAACTAGAATCACTACTGTATTTCCAGATTGGTTTTAAACTGGATACCTATCAACGCCATCAGCTGGTTTCAAAATGCCATATTGCAGCTTAAAAATACAAGAGTAACTATTTCAGGAGCCATTAAAACAACTTTAACACGTTCGTGGGGCCTTCGCGCAGCACGGGGCTCAGTTATGAGATACAGATTAATATAGAGCGCTTCTGCCCCAATGAACAGAGGAGTCTTTGGGCTCCCTCTAGTGATTCTGACAGTACCCCTAAGTCATCAGCAAAGTCTAGATCAGTTAGGTACTTTGCTGGATTTCCTCGTGCCAGTATTCACCCCATCATCATTATGATGATCTAAGGACATGCGTATAACATAGTCAATCACAATTACGAGTATAAAGGGAGCAAGTGTGTCACCGTGAAGGACTCCCCATAAGACTTCGAATGGATCTGTGTCGCCACTATCAGCAGGAGACACTAATGTGGTGGAACCATCGTACAGTGATCGGATACCTGTAATAATTTCCTCTGGCGCTCAGAGAACCCTTATGCTGCAAGTATGCTGAACATATTATTGTTGTATGATTAATAATATTGACCAAATAGCACCACAGAAATACAGTATCTTGAATCAATGATATTGGTCCATCACAAAAACTAATATAAAGTTAATTAATAAATAAACGGTAAGTTATAAACGGAACATAAATAATGTCATAATGATGTCATAAATAATGTTATAAAATAAATAGTGTCAATCAAAACAGTAAATATGTTCAACTCTGTACGTACTGCAGTAGCTATACATGAAAAAACTTATATATTTTTACGATATTATTTATGGCCAATTTATTGACGATTTTGAATTCCGAATTTTATTGCAAACTAGGAAATATTTAATCAAGTTTATATCTGTATTGATACCGCAGTAAATAAGGTGGATCTAAACAAATGTTGACACAGAATTTCTACATCCATAATTTGTCCAATTTTATACCTAAACGGGTGGCTCTTACAAATTGATTTAGATGCTATTTATGTTTGAACTCTAGTTATGCGCATGCGCCAGGCCCATTCCATGTAGGTGATAAGAAGGACGCTGTGATTGGCCATTTATCTGTTTGCTGGACGAATAAGAAAGCTAGTAGCTACTCATATCCAAGTAAAAACCGGTTTACTGAATTTTTATGCAATGTCAAAGAGAACTTACTGGAACCGGTAAAAACCAGTTTTGTTGTTATATGGTATGTTGTTATATTGAGTATTCTTCGAGATTTTATATTGAATTTCTTCAGATTGTATTGAATTTCTCTGATATTATGTTCTGATTTTGTACCGTAAAAACGTAACATATACATATATGTATTAACCCTAATTGTGTTTTGTTTGTGTTGGTGATAAATGGTGGAATAAAGACACCCGGTGATCGGTTCGGAATTCAAACCCATTGTTTTTACACATGCGCGGCACATTCTCCGCCTAATAATGATAATTATGGAGTGAGGAGGTCGAGCCGTACCGGCCGACTGCGGGAGCCACAGGACTACAGGATGGATTATATCATACAACATGAGTGAAACATAAGGGCAGTAAGTTGGACTGGGTAAGCCACAGGGGAGGGGGGTTCCATTAGGTTGATGTACACAATTATATTAGGTTAACTGGTGCTTTAACTATTTTTCCTGTACTTGGGTTTTGGGCCAAATTGAACCGGGATACCTGTTCGCGCTTTCAGACCTTTGGCAGTTTAACCCACCAAATTAAGATGTCTTCTAGATATTAAATCGGTTTTTAGTCTATGACAAGTATTTGATTCACTACACTAGTCGAAACCAATCTGTGCGCGATCATTCACCCGCTGGATATTCCCGGGAGATTGGGTTCGACGGTTTAATTTTATTGCTATGTAAGCCTAATGTATTATTCGACTGACAGTACTATATAAACTCTGACAATATTATTCACCTTCGGTAATATTAACAGTTCCTTTAGGACGTGGCGCTTTATCTATATAAACAGAGTTATGACTTAAACTACTCACAACGATATGGCTTAATTATAATTCACATATATGGCGCATTCTTTAGGAATTGCTTCTTTAACAGACTCACTCATACACAATCTATACTCAATACGCAAAGGCTTTTACACCGCTCCCAGAAAATGGGATTTTCAGTCTATAAAATATAAATCACAGTTTCTAAAACATAAAGATACTCTAAACAGTTAGTCTTTCTTATGCAGACGGCGTTTACGCAGTTTTTTGAGGCTAGCAAGAGTCTTTTTCTCTTTGGGGGGAGCCACTTTACTAGGAGGGCCATAACTCCTGGGTGAAGGGTGCAATATGATTGCATCAGAAGGTGTAGGATTGTGGTCGAGGTATCTGCCGTTTCGATATGCTTCTCCTCGAGCTGATTTTCCTCCGCTCGTAGCTGGATACGTTCATCCAAAAACTCTCGCAGAGAATAGGATCGTCCAAGTTCGATAACTTCTTAGAGATTCTGGATTTCCCAATCGAATTGAGATAAGGCCAATTCGTTTATCGATTGGACTCACTGTTATAACTTACGTTTATCTGAACAAACGGAGGTTTCTTTTTTGATCTTTATAAAATAGCGTTTAACTCGTTTCGTACAACGCTCTCCTTCCCCTTGATGAGGGGTTGTATCGCGTTAAACGTGGACGACCATACGGTTGGATAGTGATATTAGGTGTCCGCGTCACAATCCGGCTAGGTAAGATGGGCGGCTAGCTAGAAATCACTGTCGGAGTGTTACCGATTAATTGTTAGGGTAGCACTAGATCTTTGAACAGTGAATACAGTCCGCGAGGATCCGCGACACTACCAAGATCGCAGGTCTGAGGTCCAACTAAGGAATGAGGAGGTTTGACCGAGTATTCCGGGACTCTGATCGTAGGTTTACTCCAGGATCGTTCGAGCCGAGTGAGCATAGGTGATACGTCAACAAGTTTCGGTTTACGTGGATGTTTATGTCTTTCCGTTTATTAGTTGGGTCTAGGGCATTTATCGTAATAATACCAAAGACGCACGTCTGGTAGGGTAAACGCGGGTGATATTTATTTGTTGTTACAATGCTTCTATCAAGAATTCCAAATATACGTTGGAGTTACCGCGTCCATTTGTTTCTTAAGTGTCTTTTCTTTCGAGTCGATTTCGAATAGAATTTTCGCATTCGAATTTCCGTTTATGGTTCCGACTCCGCTGGGCAGGATATATAGTCGACATAGTCCGTATTGTGTAAATCGATAGGATGACAAGACCATCTTCTATCAACTCCGTCATATCTGCTATATATGAGTTTATCCATATTATAATGAGTTTATATTTAGACGAGCGGGCGTCGCTGCCTACCCCAATCAACCCCGGACAGTACGAGATCCTCAGCGCCGATGTGTCGTCGCCGCTGTACTTTCGCCAACGACGTAGCCGCACAACGACAAGGACAACCGGCACAAGTCACTCAACTGTCCGTCCCAAAGGCTTAGATGTACTTCAGGTTTCCTTGGAGAGTTAGGTTACTTTTACGATTGCGACTAGCTACTGTAAACACACCTTAGCAGTAACATTCACCTATAAACTCACAAATACCACACACACAACTTGTCACAAATTACACACACTCGGGTCACTTGTCCGTTAGTCAATGCCTTCCAGAATGTCACTGTATTATTATGTATCCTTGGATACTATCAGTGCACTATTTATTCCCTATGCTATTCAATGGGACAAGCTTTCTATTGTTCTTTTAACTCAATTCTAATTCTAGCGTGGTTGTTGCTATGGTGACCTTATGCAAAGCTAGCGGTAGAATTAGGGTGATTCCAATGCATACAGATCTGGGATGTTATTTAATAGTAATTCTTTAATAGTCAATGTTCTGTTTTATACATGACTTTATGAATTTTATCGGCTATTGACTATGTTTGGGAGACTTTCACACACTCATACGCATGATAAGATAAATCTCCGCTCCCTTGATCTATTAATTAATGGAATTTTGGGAACTTTATAAATTGCGTAAAAATGGCAATTTATTAAATTCATTAAAAGGCATGAATTTAAATTGATTCCCTGAAATTTTATTATTTGATAATTAAATGGACATATTTGGATTCCAGAACATGTCTGGGGACACAAGATCCTTAATTCTATGACAATTGTCTTTTTAAGAATATCGGTAAATACTACGATATCTTAATTGACTAGAATTATTGAAGGATCTGAATTTTACAGATTTTGATTTATTAGATTTTGCAAATATTAATTAATTAATATTTGAGATGGGCACCGATTTATTCCAGAACTTGTCTGGGGACGTTAACCACTGATTCTAGAATTTGTCTTTCAAGTATATCGGTGGGTGCCGCGATATCTTAATCGACTAGAATTACAGATGGTCAAAGGGTTTAACAGATTTATTTTGCGTTATACGCTACTGTTAAAGGGACATCACGCTACTATATGTATTATTTAATATACGGTATGAGAGCAATATCGCACGAAGCAATGTCAGTGTGAAGAGGCAAGTCGTTTCCAAGGTCTACCCAGAGCTTGGTTTAGCTGAGACACGAGGATCTGAACTTTGCATTCCTAATACTCTGCCTACCAATAATACTTAAATATAGTAGTGGCTTTATTGTACTTTAATAAGTACAGACATTTCATCTTACTGTAGTTACGTATTTATAATATAATACGGACAGTAAGGAAAGAGAAAAAATAATTATTTCTTCGCCGTCGCACTAAATATAATATAAGTAAGTATGTACGTAATAAACACGAATATATTGCACTATTCTACAAAATAATCGCTAAATAATATTCTACTAAATTAAATAAAACGATTATAATAAAATTACATAGTAATCCATACATAAATATAAAGATGATAAAATAATATAAAATAATAGAGTCACACGCCCACTCCGAACGATATTAAGTTGGGGAGTCCCTAGATGTCGGTTGGATTAGGGAAGTGGTCGTGGGAAGAGTTTCTTGCCTTCCATAGTTCCCGGAGAGCTCTCTGTCTCTTTCCAGTAAACATAAACGTCCCACTGGGCGATTGAGCTGTTGAGTCTCAAAGACTATCCCTGGTTTCTTAAAGTTCCGCCGCATGATGACGAGCTCTACTGATCGCACCAAACCATCGCTCGAGATATAAGTCTCGATGATACGTCCTGTTTGCCATCGCTTACGTGGGAGATCGGGGTCCACAATAAGCACCATGTCTCCAGCGCTGACGTTTTCTTGCTGCGCAAACCACTTAGTTCGAAGTTGTAGAGTGGGCAGGTAATGTTTCTCGAAATGGTCAGCGAAACGACGGGATAGCAACTGCATAAGTTGCCAGGTTCGACGGCAGTACTCGTCTCCGTCTGTGATCTCCGATTGCGGGAGCATGGCTACGGGTTTCTTCAGTAGAAAGTGCGCGGGTGTTAGCGCTTCCAGGGAATCAGGATTTGAAGAGACTGGCATAAGCGGTCTTTCGTTGAGATAGGCGGCGATTTCCTCCATTAACGTCCGCAATAGTTCGTCGGTGAGATAAGCGCGACAAGGCACAATAAAGTGGAACGCAGTCTTCACGCTCCTGATCAATCTCTCCCAACTTCCTCCCCACCAAGGGGCGTCGGCGGCGTTGAAGGTCCAGCTAGACGCTGTTATCCTTAGCTGATCGTCCACCTGTCTTTTGTTCCAGTCCTTTACGTAAGCTTGAATCTCGTTGTTGGCGCCAATGAAGTTCGTTCCCTTATCCGATCTCATCGTGTTACTGGTTCCGAAGCGAGCGATCTGTCGTCGTAAACTCAACACGAAGCTGTTGGTGGATAGATCGTTTACCATATCGAGATGGATAGCTCTACAAGTCATACAAACGAAGATGACACACCATCTCTTGACTATAGTCCGGGCACGATATACTTCAATAGGGCCAAATAAATCCACACCGGTATTAGTAAAGGGTGGTTCATAGAAGCTTACTCTTTCCCTAGGTAATTCTGCCTCTCGCTGTGTTAAAGGCCTACTGAATGCTTTCTTACAGGGTATGCAGTTCCTAAGAACTTGGTTCAGAGCCCTACGGGGTTTATAAAAATAGTAGCGAGTTCGAATTTCGCTCAGAACTCGTTCTCTTCCAGCATGGTACAGTTTGCTATGAACATCTACAATCATCTTGATTTGTATATCAAGATTTCTAATGAGTATGGGAAACTTAGTGTCAAAGGATAATGGGGCGTTGGTCAGCCTACCTCCAACACGTATTAACCCATCTATCATGGTACTAGAGAAGCGATCCCTTAGGCGCATCTGCGGATTTCTTAACAACAGGAAATACTTATCGGAATCCTCATAGCATTGTAGGAGTCTCAGCATCTGTTTGTTGGTTTCATCATGCTCCTGGTAACTGATCTTCTCCTTTAGAAACCTGTTGGATACCTTGTATTGGGGAAGATCTTTAACAACATGGACTCGTGCAGATGTTGATGGAGCATCATCACTATGGGTCTTTGTCCCGGAGTAACGATGATGAAAACATCGTTTTAAATAGGTGACGGCTTTACAGAGCCGATTCCAGGAACTGTAGTGACGTATCGCTCTCTGCAAGAGAGGTGAGAGTCCTTGCGCGATATCTGGTATTCCAGATTTCCAATCCTTGTCACGGATTTCCAAGACTTCTTTCGTCGTGGCGGTGGGTTTCTGATCCAAAGCATCATCTCCGGAAGTAAATAATACAGATAGATCAACCGCAGGTTTAAACAACTTCGATTTACTCGCTCGAGTTTTGTGTTTAACTTTCTCCGCTCCCTTGGCCTGTCTGATCTCTGCTGTTGTGAGATGAGGAGGCCATTCTTCTTCTTCTCTGTAGAGAAAGTCCGGTCCTCCTAACCATTCGGGAGTATTTACCAATTCCTTTGGAGTAGCTCCTCGGGACGCGATGTCTGCTGGATTAATCGTTCCGGGGCAATGTCTCCATTGGTCCATCGTCGTGCGACTAAGTATGATGGCTACCCTGTTGGTAACGAAGACGCTGAACTGACAGACTTCATTGGTTATATACTCTAACACGAGTAAAGCGTCGGTCCAATAGACAGTTTTCTCTAATGTATAGTCAATCTGTTCGGTTACATTCCGGCCGATGGCTGTAGCGTATAGAGCCGCTTTTAACTCCGCTCGAGGAACTTTCAACTTGTTGTTGATTAATGCCTTAGAAGTAACCAAGGCGACTTTGATTCCATCCGGAGTTTCCACTCTTAGGTAGGCTACTATACCGATTCCCATATCGCTGGCGTCTCCAAACACATGGAGTTGATAGGAATACGTAGGGAGAACATGACCAAAATATGAACGGGAAATTATAAACTCCTCGATAGCCGGTAGAGAATCTTCCCATTTCATCCACTGCTTCAGTAATTCCCCCTTAAGTGGATCGTCCCATGAGTGGTTTTCAAGCCACATTTGTTGTACCAAACTTCGAGCAATCAATATAACTGGGCTAATAAATCCCAATGGATCGAAATAAGTGCTCAGTATACTTAAGCAAATCCGTTTGGTTCGAACAGGATTATCTCGCTGTTTTAGTTGGAAAAACAGGATATCTCTCTCTGTGTCCCATTTCAAGCCGAGTGTCTTGGTTTCTGGCAGATCATCTTTGATCAAATCAAGATCTTTCGCTCCGCGATCTTCCGCAGGGATCGACTCCAGAAACTCACGGGAGTTGCTGGTGAATTTGGTTAATCGAAATCCACCTCTCTTTAAGCACTCTACCGTTCCCTTAGCGACCTCAATGGCTTCCTCAACTGATGGGAGGGACTTCAGATTGTCGTCCATGTATATGTCTTTCTTGATGTTGTCGATTACTTCCTTAGAGAATGCCTCTCGATTGTCCTCTGCAGTAGTACGCACTACCGAACAGGCGTTGGAAGGGCTTGAGATTATCCCAAAGGCCTGGATGGTCATCCAGTACTCCACCGGTTTCTGGTTGAGGTCTCCTTCGGGCCACCATAGAAATCGTAGGCTATCTCGATCCCTATCCAACACTTTGACTTGCAAGAACATGCCTTCTATATCGGAGGCGAAAGCAATCGAATATTGTCTCAATCTTAAAAGAATTCCCAACAAAGATTGAAGCAAGTTGGGTCCGGGTAACAATTCAGAGTTAAGGGATTGACCCATGTAAAGAGCGGAGCCATCAAACACTACTCTCACTTCATTTGGTTTACCGGGTTTAGGAACGTAATGGTGAGTTAAATAATACGTTCTTTCAGTCACAGGTGTTTCTTCCGGTACCCTCTCCGCGTATCCCTTATTAATAAATTTTTCTAGCTGTGTTTGATACATGGCTTTCGCTGAAGAATTAGCCGTAAGGCGTCGATGGAGTTGCGCGATTCTTTTTTCCGCCAAAGGTCTGTTATTGATGAACTTCGGTTCTTTCTTGTGGAAAGGTAAACCGACTTCATACCTACCTTGATCTTTGAGGAAACATGTAGTTGTCTCTTGGATCTGCTTGGCCCTTTCCTCTTCCACCGACAAGGCTTTATCGTAGGAATTGGGCTCTACCGCCTCTTGCGTAAAGAATCGTACAGCATGTTCATCCCGAATCTTGGCATTATGACGCTCAATGACGTCATTTAACTCGTCGTTATAAGCTTCTCGTTCAGATGGATAGAGAAGTTGACATAAGTTAACTTGATTTTGCCAAGCCTCGTTTTCCTTAAGGAGATCGATGGTATTCTCCTCATCAAAAAGCTGGTGAACATCGTCGTTATCTGAGGAGTATGGAATTCCCTCAGTTGAATCGTCTCCCTCACTAGCATCATCTTCCCATTCACTCACCTTGTAGACTCTCTCTTGCGGTAGTCTTTCTCTGAGTGTTCTACGGGAAGGGCCAGTAAAGTACCAACCTACTCTAGTTCTTACCGCATAGGTCTGTAGGGGCTGCGGTTGAGCAGGCCGTTTCTCTAACGTCTCCAGCGCCTCATGCGCGTTTTGGCCGATGAGTATTTGCACTCCAGGATAATCAGTCTGAAATCGAGGTATGTCAAGATGTTGGATGCTCTCATCCTCGTCCCAATTATAAAGGTCTGCTTGAGTAGTAGCGAAGTTCTTTATAGCCACCATTTTCACTGACCTTATGCTGTGTTCTCCTAGTTCGTCCTGGGGGGTGGACAACGCTCCGACATAATAATCAGCTGTTATTGTAGATTTCCAAACTTGCATAATGCCTGACATGTTGAGCTTAGTTTGGAACTTGGGTTGTACAGCAAATATATCTTCGGCTAACTCTTTATCGATGAATGTTCCTGTGCTGCCGGAGTCCAGGAGGGCGTTCACTACATAACTCCTCTTAGGTCCATGAACCCTTACCTGCACCACAGGAAACTCTCGGATCCCTACATTGGAGGATGTCTCTTTCCAAGGTGGTTGTCGTTCAGAAGTAGTTAGAGTAAAGTCGTTCTCTGTATCTTTCTCATATGTTAGTGCTCGATACACTGCGGTATTTATCATGTAACAGGATTCGTTTTCGTCAGAGAACTCGTCTGTGTAGAATCCTTCCATCTCAGATTGATCAGTGTCGTTCACATCACTGAATTGGACATGTAACTCGGAATCACTTACCTGATTCGGACTATTTCGATCGAATTCAGCGTGCAACAAGGTATGATGTTTCGCACCACACTTTGCACACCTTATGTCAGAGAAACAGGTTCGTCGTTGGTGTCCTTGTCTGAGGCAATTATAACATAACCGCTTATCCCACATGACTTCGCGTCTCTCCGTTAATGATTTCTTTAGAAATTCATCACACCTATTCAAATAGTGGGTCCCGTCGCACAGCGCACATTTCGGTTTGATGTTACTTACCTTATTTTGAGTCACATTGTGTACACTTGCTTTTTCTTCGGGTTTTCTCACCTGAATTCTCTTGGGAGACGTGGGAGGAGTTTTTCTTACCTGTTCCCTCCTGTCATTTGTTCGAGACTTGAATTTACTTACCTGATCTTTAGGCATTTTATTCACGTAATAAGATCTATCCGTGTCCTTCCCGCTATCTTCTCCTTGAGAAGTCTGGCTTTCGCCGTCATCGGTATAACATACTGGTGTTATTTTTCTCCTAGAGACGGGTTTTTCACTTACCTTGTTTTCCGGTGTTTTCTCCCTAGACAGTTTCAGGAGCTGTAATTTCACTTCTCCATCTAGGAATGACATGAGATCAGCCATGGTAGGGTCTCGCCGTTGTTGTTCCATCATATATAACACTTTCTTATCCCAGCGTGTACCTACTCCACCTTTCGGTAAAGTAGAAGCCACTGCTCTAATAACCATAGTGTTCTGATACTCATGAGACTTACCTAGCCAATCTAATTGTCTGCAGATCTCCTGGATCTCATCGGAAAACTCGATAATTCCGCTACTAATAAACTTTCGGGGCGCTACTAACTTTGCATACAAGTACCCAGCGATATTATTCCTATTACCATACCTGATGTTTAGTGTATCCCAAACTTGTCTTAATCCGTCTGGATGTCCAATAAACTTTAACGCCATTAACTTGGGAGATCCTTCCAAGCACTCGATGAGGTATCTAAGTTTTTCTCCATTAGATAGTACAGAGTTCTGTATGTTATCTTTGTAATATTCATTAAAAGGTAACCATTTCATCTCATCTCCATTGAACTTGACGATCTCTCCAACCTTTACCGCTTGCCGGGCTTCGGTTCTAGCCATTTGACGCGTAAAACTTTCTTGGGCCATCGTGCTATTTAATATCGAGTTATCGGTATATAAATTTCTCGGATTATGATCCGGTCTATAGGGAATATCACTATCAACAGGTCTATAATTACCCTTAATAGGGTTCACTATAGGAGTTTCTACTTCGCTAGCAGTATAGATGCGTGTAGGCTCCACACCTTGCGCATGAGATACTTCAGACCTAACAGGTTGACACATTGTTACAGAGGGTGGTGGTATACCCTTTTGGGTATTTACTAATTTATCGCGTTCAAGCGCGATACTTTGCTGCACTTCTTGCAACTCTAGCCTACTTTCCCTTACTGTGCCCTTGAATTGCAGGACAGTCTCCTGCATCTGCCCGAGCAGGATATCCATCCCCCGCCGTCTCTCGTCTACCCAATCAACCGCCGAAACGGGATCCGCCAACGTCGTAGCGGGCGGACGAGGGACAACGGGCGACAAATTTGGAATATTTCGCTCGGGGTCCAGGACCTGAACTGTCTCTTGGGCAGTTCTACGGGGCACAGGTAGCTTAGTGCTATGCAGAGGGAATTTAGAAGTAGTTTCAGGGAGCACAGGTGTATCTATCACCGAAGGGGTGATTTCAAGAACAGGCCTAATTATTTCAGGCTCATCTACTATAGTAGGGAGTCTTTCTATTTTAATTATTTGGTCTGTGGGTTCTGTACTACCTAAGTTGGTGTTATTTAGTTGCCTTCTAACAGCTGGAGGCAAATCAGGCAATTTCTGACGGTGGAATGTTCTTTTACGTCTGCTTAGACGAGATCGATTTCCTCCGCCGTCAGTGTCGGTGGTATCGCCTTCCTCAGATGATGTATAACCTTGTCGTTTGGGAGTAGATCGATTCATCATCTGCATATTACTAGCTGTTAACTGTTTATTAAAGTTATCTTGCCTCTCTTGAAGATTTTCCAACTCTAGTTGGGTTGTCTCTTCAGATGCCCTCCGTTCTGCTTCTGCCACTGCTATCTTTCTTTCCGCTTCTGCCGCTGCCGCTTTCCTTTCCGCAGCTGCCGCTTTTGCCTTTCGTTCCGCTTCTGCCGCTGCCACTGCCGCTGCTGCTGTCTTTCTATCTTCTATACGTTTTTTCTTTACTTGTTCTTCTTGAACCTTGGCGATGCGGAGTTGTTCATCGAATTTAGCTTGGTTCGCCGCTAACCTATCCACATCAATTGCATCTAACACAAGTTTGGCTCCTTCGCTGTTAGGGCTAAGTCCCTCCAGCCTTCTCCTCAACTCGTCATCTCCTAAAAAACGCTGATAGTCTGACAGATAGATGTCAATGGCATCCTTCTTATGCGGTTTCTCTGCCGTCGCTTCACTTTCCACTTGGGAAAAAGTAGCGTCTGTTGATTCTCCATGGGTTGAGCGCTCCTCCAACTGAGCTTTCCACTGAGCTGCTCCTTGAACCTGGCGACTCACCCGTTGAAACCAAGTCTTTACGGCAACTTGCAACGACGTGTCTTGTTTTCTTTTAGAAGCCTCCTCAAAGGCGGATAAGATTAGCCTAATCCGCAGAACTCTTTCTCTAACTTGATAAAGCAGCTGTCCCTGCTCTTGAGGTCCTTGAGGTTGTTGAAACAGTTGTCTCTCTACTCGCTCCGTAGAGCTGAAGAATCCCTGGGCGTATCCGGCTGCGGACCTCTTCCATACAGCTGGATCGATGGTTTCCTTGGCTACTCCCATCCGGTGTATGTCTTCCCAGGCAGCTTCTGATAAATCAAACGGGAGTCCGGGTCCGGGGAAGTTCCATTGCGACTCGACAATAGACTTCAGTTCTTCACTCGTGTATCCCGCGTAACTATCTCTAGTTGACCGTTGACTTCTCGCCCAATCGATCTGGTGTTCTTCCACCGCGATCAATAACCCAGCGAGTACGGCTGCAGGAAGGATGAGAAGGGGATCCGTATAAACAGCATCCGTCATCTCTGCTCCGCACTCGGGTGTCAGCTCTACAGTATCTTCACTACTGGAGCTGCTGGGCCGCTGAGTAACAAGCTCTTGACTCGCGGGTTGTTGCTGTTCCGCTGCTTCTTGGTCCCGCTAGACCTGAGCTCGGGTGCCTATGATAGACCTACGATGTTGGACCAGCCTAGGTTCTGTTATTACTACTGGAGGGATGACCTTCCTCACAGTGGGAGGTGAACTGGATTTACGACCAGACGGTTGTACGTCTCTATCTGAGTCGCAGATAGTTACATCTAATAAACTGTCTGACAGGTTCTGCTTAGTATCAGACATGACTATGTATACCGTTGAATGTCTACTGCTGTATTACAGTCTGAGTAAGTCTAATAACTCAGTATTAACTGCTAGCCTAGTAATTAATTACCGGTACTGCTACTCAGTGTAGCGTGATATATATATAATATATTAGAATACCGTTATACTTATAGTATATATAACTATATAAGTATTATTACAGACTATGTTTATCACAGAATACCGGTATAATTTTAGTACAAATATATATAAATATATAATAGGCCTATCTGGAATACCGATATACAGCTTACAGTTTGTAGGATATATAATTCTGAAATAGAATTAATTACAAGTACCGGTATAATTTCAGCCTAGATTTATAGAAATAAAGATAATAGGCCTATCGTAAATACCGGTATATCAATTATTTCAAATAATTGAATTTCTGTTACTTTAGGGTTACTTTGTTACTTTACTTACTTTATTACCGTTATTTGAGCAGTAGTCCAACTGATATTGAGACCTAATGGTTTTAGGGTAGGCCTACTATTTATAAATCGTTAGATTTGATTTATAATATATATATACCCGTTTTAATGGGTTTAGTCAATGTTTGAAATAAATGTTATTATTTCTGGGGTAATCACTACACAAAGCGGTGCGCTTTTAGTGAAGTGTTACGTATAGGACACTAAAGCAAATAATTCTAATTTACCTAAGTTACTTAATACTACAAATTACATACAATTCGGGTGAGATTACAATCTCTAAATAAACACAAAAATTTACAAAAACACAAAATACGAATTTCAGGGTAATTTTACAAGAAGTCTACAAACCAGCCTAACAAAGGGTTAGAAAACCGGTTATTACAACGGACAGGGTACTACGGTATTTGAAATAATAAGTAGTAGTAAATACACTGCGTTGTCTAGATAGGAAAATACCACCGCCTGACGACCTATAGCCGTATCGCTATAGGTTCTACGTTATGTATCACGGAGTGTTCCTACCTAGAAGTTAATAGAGCTAATCGAATGTGCCTATCAACCACTTTACAACACAAATATAATGCCTACACTTACTTTCGGAAAGCACTGTACACTAAACCCTAAATTAGGTACGAGTACTTGTACAACAGATAATCAGTAGTTAAATATACTTGAACAGATAAAAGAACCACGGCATCTGCTGGAGTGACCGATGCACAAAATCACCAGTCTTTACCTACGCCGAGCAGCCCGTGTAGTACCGGGGTTAATTTAACTATAGCGGTATGTATAACAAACACAATTACTGTAGGAACAAACTTGGGGAATGAATGTTGCGGATAATCGCATAAACTCTGAATAATAAATATTACGCTACGCGTACAAACTACTCAAACAAAATACAGACCGAACACTGACAGACTACTATCAAGCCTAAACAAACTACGGTATATGCAGACTCCGAAATGATTAGGGAGTATGCGCTCTAACCCAGTAGTGCGACTTATTCTTTAGTTGGGGGTTTACCTTACAGCGTTCGCTGCCCCTACTGCCTAACCGTACTTAATCGGACAGATGATCTACACACGCGGCAATCCGCTCAGACCTAATAACAGCCAGACAACTATCCAGCCTCCAAATTATCTAAATAAAATTATACGCTACCCGTACAGACTTACACAAACAAAGTACAGACTAAACGATGGCAGACTACTCTCAAGCCTAAATAAACTACAGGACATGCAGACTCCGAAATGATTAGGGAGTATGCGCTCTAACCCAGTAGTGCGACTTATTCTTTAGTTGGGGGTTTACCTTACAGCGTTCGCTGCCCCTACTGCCTAATCGTACTTAATCGGACAGGTGATCTACACACACTGCAATTCGTTCGGACCTAACAGCAATCAGACAACAGCTCAGCCTACAAATCGTCTGTACAATCTGATCAGGCTTACACGCCTTCTGTTCAATACTGGCCTACAAATAAATAAAACTTGACAGAAATAAGTAAAATCTCAATAAAAAATCAGGGCGGCCGTTCCCTGATTAAGTACTAAGACCTACCGGTATACAATTATCAAAATCGAATAATACTGCTGTACCTGTACTGCTGTAGGTACCGGTCCGGGTGGTTAGGTAGTCAGGCCTACTGGGTACCGGTTGCCGGTACTTCAGCTTTATTGCCTACTGCAATACAGAAGCTATATCCTTTAATGTTCGCGCTTTCAGACCTTTGGCAGTTTAACCCACCAAATTAAGATGTCTTCTAGATATTAAATCGGTTTTTAGTCTATGACAAGTATTTGATTCACTACACTAGTCGAAACCAATCTGTGCGCGATCATTCACCCGCTGGATATTCCCGGGAGATTGGGTTCGACGGTTTAATTTTATTGCTATGTAAGCCTAATGTATTATTCGACTGACAGTACTATATAATCTCTGACAATATTATTCACCTTCGGTAATATTAACAGTTCCTTTAGGACGTGGCGCTTTATCTATATAAACAGAGTTATGACTTAAACTACTCACAACGATATGGCTTAATTATAATTCACATATATGGCGCATTCTTTAGGAATTGCTTCTTTAACAGACTCACTCATACACAATGCTGCACAATACTGCACACTAATCTGCCAATCTTCACTGATTTTAGTCACATATAAAAGGAACACAGACTGACTCATGTAGGGTCTATCAAATAACATTAGATTCATTTCAAACCACTTTAACATAAGTCACAATCGTTTATCTGTAACCCTTCTCTCTTACCTTCGGTATATCAAGAATATTGGGTTTCGGGGTTATTTATCGTTATTCCAAATATAATTATTCATCAACCATATTATGAAGAACTGACGGTAAATAGCAGTGTAAAACAACAATGAAAACACTGATTGTTATGAGTTTGCAATGTTTCAGCAGTCAGCATGTATGATCAGTCAGCAGTGATTCCATGAGTCAGGTAGTTAAAGGATATATGTCCTTGTAATTAAACCTACTAGTGTAAGACTAAAAACAGTAAAGCACAAAATACTTCCAAGCCGTTCTTTCTTTGGCTCAGGACTGAATGTAAACACTGCACATAGGCATTGCGTCATTTCTCGGAAATTTTCTGTACAAGGAGCCACAAAAACGCTCTAATTGGCTGACTGAACTGAGAGACGCCGTAGAACAAAGGAAATCAACACGTATGAATGTCAGCTGTTAACCGTAGTCATAGTAACTACTGTTCAAGAGTAGCTATCACCCCTTTGCGTCACGAATTGCCATAGAATCATAAAATATGCCTTTCACAGTACACATACGGAGGAAATAGGTCTTAGATCCTCTAAAAACACCGATACAGCAATAATACGGTCTCTTACACTTATTAAATCAACTACAGAGTATTTTAATGTAAAAGATAATAAAAATAACGGGGCAATTCAGCAAAGGCTTTTACAATACCCCATCATAATAACAACACAGGCAGCACGGAAGTGCAAAGGAGGGAGAGTGTAGATATATTTGGTATCAGCGCTCATCGTTTTGGCTTATGTTTGGGTCTCATTGGGATACTAACATTCATTTCACTTCATCTTTATTTATTTTGATCTTTTGTTTGGGGTGAGTAAACTTATATACCAAGTTTCAGCTACAGCATTATTCACAGTCCATGGACTCTATCTAAATACCCAAATACATTTACTGCTGCAGCAGTAAATGTATTTGGGTATTTAGATAGAGTTAATCATCTCTCACAATCATTAGTTTGACACTCTTACAGTTACTTTACAGAATAGAAGCGAAAAATGAGAGAATATCGGCAAATTTATCCACGAGATATCCAGGTTTAGTATTGCGTTATAATTTCCTTCCTTTACTACCGTCGACAGCGGTGCGGTGTATAGAAATATAGAGAATTTGTTTAGTGGGAAAATTTAGGATAAATTGTGTTTATATTTTGTTTGTTTACAAATTGTACTCGATACAACCCTTACCTATCGGCAGTTTAGTTTGCAGTATGTGTTGTGGATAAGGGGCCATCACGCTAGTAAATTGTTTTAATAAAGTTGATAATATTAGCAGGGATTCCTCACCAACTGGAGTTTCCTTGTTGATCTTTATATAGACCGGTTTATTGTTTTGTTTTCTTTCGAAACTGATACGTATTGCGATAATTTTGATTCGTATTCAACAGTGGTTATTATGTTAATAAATCTGCAATGTGCTTTTAGGGAAATCTTTTTAGCCAATTCTTAGCTGATTTGCGATGTAAAAAATTATAAATAAATCACAGAGTTGCTATAGCGCCGCCGTTGAGTAAAGTTTCTATCGAGTTTGAAAGTTTGTATAGCCAAAAAGGGCTGCATTATAAGATTTAAATGAAATTAAAAATTTAAAAAAATCAAAAATGTAAACATCACCACAACCAATCCGGGATCTGGGGACGTTTGACTTGGTACGCAAGTGAACTGATCATTCACGAGGTTGGGACGTGGGACGGCGTCGTTAGCATCAATCACAGGTTGGTCGTAGTGTCGATAGGATTGTGCTTGTGGGATCTATAGTTTATTTGTGGCTGTTTGAAGGTTTGTTAAAATACTTATGCACAGTATTTGTGGCACTTGTGCATACAAAATAAATTTGATGTTGTAATTTATTAAGTACAATTTTAAATTACTTTCCTTTGTTGTATCTTATTGTCCCACCATCCAGGGTCTCATAAAGTCGAGCCAAGGATATATTTTATGAAATAAAATAAATATAAGAAAATTGTATATTAATTGAGTTGTAAAAGTTTGTTTTATTTGAATTCACAATTAAATTGGTGTAATAATTTGTAAACTATTACAACAAGCAAGGAATTTCGTTAAATTGAATTAAAATTTATATTAGAAAATTTTAATCAATATAAAATATAAAATCCCGAAAATGAGTCAAACAACAAATACCGACGTTCCGGTAACAGAACAATGTGAGACTGCTGACGAGTCCAGTTAGCAATTAAACGTCACCACACCTGACGTAATTGAGACTATTAGTGTCCCTACCACACAGACAGTAGGTATCGTCCCTGCTTCTGGGTTTATAGTTCAGGGTGCTGCTCGACACCTTGAAGATTAAATCCCTGATGCTGACTGTAGTGAAGATAGTAACACATCCTTGAGGCATCCTATAATTAATAAAAGCGCAGGTGGTTACATGGGTAAGGTAACCAAGGCGACAAATAAATTAACCAAATGCCTAGACAGTGGAACCCATGACCCGGCAGATTTAGCCGGAATGCTGGATGAATATGATCAGCTGTTACACCTGCAAACAATCAATTTACATAAGTTGGTGAGTATAGCGACCAAAGAGAGACAGTTTAAAACTCTGACATCCCTATATGATAAGTTGCAGGTAATTCGTAACCATTTTATAGATATGAATAAGCGCATAAATGTGCTTAGAGTAAATTATCGCGCTACTTTGGAGGAGAGACCCGAAACTGAAACATTGGACTCTGAAGAATTTGAGCTAAATGAATGGTTTCAGGGTTTCAATTGTTGTGCCAGCATCAAATTTTTGGAAATAAGCAAATTGATCAATAGATAGTATCATCTTGTTTCTTGCGTTATATGGGTTTATGAGGGTCGTTAATCCGATGGAATCAATAAAATCCGCACTGGACATCTCAAACTTGTAATTTTTTGGTGATGGGTACGAAATATGGTGCTAGAACCAAAATTTACCATATTACACCGAAAAATAGGAGTAGCAATGCTCTGGAAAATGAGAAATGTTTCCATTAGAATCAGCGCCCCAGAAAACCTAAAAATGGGAATTTATAGAATCGTATAAGTGAACAAATAATTTTTTTGTTCAAACTGAAAAGTGCTGGTAACCTGTTTTTTTTATTTTTTGCCTACGTAGAGGACTAAAACAGCCATTTATACTAATCAGATTATTTTAAATATTTTACAATGAATTTTACGCACCAGAAAACCATATTGAACATTGTATTAAAACAATTAGCCGAAAATTGTAACTTTCAAATTTTATGAAAATTGTTCACTACTTGTAATTTTGGTGCTGCAAAATAACCACCCCAGTACTTTTTTCAAAATTTTATTTTTCGATCGGATTCACACTAGTGAATTCTAAGTACAATAAGTGATAGGGTGTTGTAGCAGCGCAATTTTGTCGACAGGCCTGAACAGCATTCTTAAAAATGCAGCTGCAATGCAGCATAACGATTCTGGTCCTGGATTTGATATCATACCTAACTATCTTGCTTAGATGTAAATGAAATACTGATATGATCCACTGGGGGGCTCTAATTAACAAGTAGAGAGGTATGGCCCTTCCAGAACTTTTTTCCTCATAAAATATATTTTGGAATAGGTTTAAATACAACGATGTTCCACGCGGTGGTGGAAGATAATAATTGACATAATGACCCTAATTAAAGAGTTATCTTTCTAAAAAAAATAATATAGTATGTATAGGCCGAAACAAAGGAAAGTAGCAAGAAACAGAAGTACAAAAATGAAGAATCTATTAAGTATATCTCAACGAATTTCCTTGAAATAGATCGAACATCGAACTTGATGAATGGCTCACGGACAATAAACTCTCCTTGAATCTAAAGAAAACAGAATACATTATCGTGGACAATCGCAATTCAAATACAATAATTCCGGATGTGAGCCTTCATTCAACTCCATTAACTAAAACTACGGCATCAAAATTTCTACGAATCTACATAGACAATATAATAAACTGGAAAATTCACTGCAACCATGTATTAGCAAAAATATCAAAATTATCCGGGATCTTCTTTAAACTGAGACACATTCTTCTACCTTTGGACATTCTTAGAACTCTTTACTTATCTAATATACGGAATACCTCTTTGGGTAAATAGTCACCACGCATATACTGCTAAAATCAAAGTGCAAGTTAACAAAATAGTTCGAGCTATAACTTTCAATCATTATCAGTCGCGCGCTGCACCAATTTACAAATCCTTAAATATTCTGTAAGACTCTGTAAGACTACTACTACTACTAGGATCGGGTTTGTTTGGACCAGGTTTGTGTCTACCAAAGGGACGTAGCAGATACACAGGTATTACAAGAATACACAATACAGATAATATGGGAATAATATCGACCAAGAACGAATTAAAATGGAAATATATTGAAAGAAATTTATATCATTATTGTATTTACATCTGATATAAATTAATTATTTAATATCTAATTTTAGCAAACATTGCGAGCTCTCCCTATGGAAAATACTAATAAATCTTTGTTATTATTTTTTATATAAATAGAGTTAAAAAATTCCATAAATTAAAATTAATACAAAATACTCTAAATTATTTTTTGTAACTAAATGTAATATTCTGTAAGATACGGAATTGAACTGATGTTATTCAATCATTTGATCTGATCTTCAATGGAATAATTAGGACAGTTTGACGTTCCAACATCTGAACTTCTTTCTGTAGAGGGTTGGATAACTTTATTAGGATTTCTTTTTTGATTCGCGGTTATTCTGTAAATAAATAAATAATATAATAATATGTGATGGGATCCAAGTTGGCGTGGGATCCCGACCGGGTAAATCTCTTGTCGTGTTTCCTACGCATCGCCGTGTTTATGATGACTATGAAGGCTGAAGGCCGTAGGCGGTAAAATGCAAGAGTTATTGGTTTTTCGTTGTTAATAATAGCTGATAAATATATAAGTACCAGTAGACAAATTAGAGCACAATCAATAGAAGATACCTCAACGGTGGTATACCGTCCGACATCCACAGTAATTAATAGCCAACTGAACACAATTAATATTGTCCAACAGATATATGGAAACTATGGGGAAACTTATTACACAGTCCTACCTACATGGCGACTGTCCAAAGGATACACGTTATACTTGCCAGCTGCCCCCCCCCCCCATTGGTTGGTTTTTCCCCCACTTCTGTCACCCCATATTCCCTCAGCCCTTTCATCACATCATATTCCTTGGTCCTCGATAGACACAACTGTTGTCGAACCACCGTATACCTTGGTGGTTGGTTGGATTTTCCGCCCAGTAAGCAAGTTGATCAATTTTTATGCCTGGGAAGATTGCTTGCTGTTGTCAGAATCATTGATGGCATCAACCTGTTGGTTTATTAGCTCCTGCAGATTTACAGAGTACTGCATGTTCGGGGATCTAGATGCAGCCTTAACTGCATTCTTGGCCGCTGTAGTCTGTTTGAGTCGGGACTCTTTCTGCGCCTTATGAAGGTCATATCGGAACTTCTGAATTTTGTGGTCAGTCCATGGGGCCCTTTTCCTGTTTCGAGGGTATACAGCAACTTTTTCTGCTGCTGCTAACTTAACTGCTTCTGTGTAGGCAGTATAGCCCTCACAGTGATCTGCCGCCTCAGAGGAAAGAACCTCATACCTGTTGCTCAGCTGTATTGTGAAGCTGTATCTCACACTTGGCTGTAGCAACAGAGAGAACCAGTCATGCCGCGGCAAGGCAGATTTCGTTGTTCTGGTAGCACGCAGACTAAGTCTTACCTTGGCCACAATAAGGTGGTGTTCACTGGAGAAGGGTCGAAGTGTAAATGCATTACAGTCTATTATAGAGCTCCTTTATTTCCTACGAAACAGAAAATGGTCTATCTGGGACTTGTGATCACTGGGTCCACTATGAGTCCATAGCTTTCCAGTTCCCTTTTTGAACTAGGTTCCAGCCGAAAACAATCAATTTGCAGAGATAAAATCCTGAAGATGGACAGAATTTCTGTTAACACTATCGCTATAGACACTTGGTCGATTTCGCCACACTTTCGATCAGTTCGGTTCAGTTCGGCCCAGATTCGTGTTCGCGTGCTATCCAACTAACAGCTTAGCTTAACTAACTCTGTTCAACTTAATAAACACTAACTAGTCTGCTGTTGTTATTTAATAGAAGAACCAATACCGGTGCTGTACCATTATAAAGATGTAAGTAAAAAATTCAGTGTTTATTTTATGAACGGATGCTACACTTACTTTAAGGTTTAGTGAGATAGTGGCGACCAACTGGAGTTTGTAAATGGCGAATCATCATAAGTTACACGAAATAGTCCAGTTCCTTCGTTAAATTTATTAAATTATTAAATTGTGTTTCTTTTTGCGGTTAAATTCTTAATCTATAAATAAATAAGGAATAATAAATTGTCGTTCTATCAGAAAATTGAAACATTAATGATAAACATAACATCTGGAGATAACAATATGACAATACGAACATATGTCAACAATATGACATATAACACATTTATCAACCACACAACCCCCGTGAATGCAGATTAAGATTCAGTGGGCACTGCTGGAGAAGTAAACATGAGGTCTTAATACCAGATCTGCTTTTCTGGCAACCAACATAATGAAAGTGTAGGCGTGGACGACCGGCTATAACATATAAAGACCAACTTGAAAGGGATACTGAACTTGAGAGAAACGAAATTGCGACAACTATGAATAAATCTCATTTAAACTGTCCAGTCCATTCTCTCTCGTCCTAGTAGTATGTATTAGTGACATAGTCTAGTCTACTCATGTTTTAGTTTCATTTAATTTATATAACTGTGACATGCAATATACTATATATCTAGTATATCATAGTTTAATGTATAGAAATATGTTTATTGACGAATGTTCGATGATAGGTTTGTAATGTGACCAAGCAAAGGCAAAAAAATCATATAATTATTACTTACCAGTAATTAAGATCCAGTTCAGTTGCCAAATCTTATAACTCAGATGGTTTAGTGGACAGAGTTTATAGTTCCGATGGGTTAGTGGATATAGTTTATGGTTCCGATGGTTTGGTGGATAGAGTTTATGGTTCCGATGGGTTGGTGGATAGAGTTTATGGTTCCAATGGGTTGGTGGATAGAGGTTATGGTTCCGATGGGTTGGTGGATAGAGGTTAAGGTTCCGATGGGTTGCTGGATAGAGTTTATGGTTCCGATGGGTTGGTGGATAGAGTTTATGGTTCCGATGGGTTGGTGGATAGAGTTTATGGTTCCGATGGGTTGGTGGATAGAGTTTATGGTTCCGATGGGTTGGTGGATAGAGTTTAGGGTTCCGATGTGTTGGTGGATAGAGTTTATGTTTCCGATGGGTTGGTGGATAGAGTTTATGGTTCCGATGGGTTACTGGATAGAGTTTAGGCTTCCGATGTGTTGGTGGATACAGATTATGGTTCCGATGGGTTGGTGGATGTGGTTGATGGTTCCGATGGGTTGGTGGATAGAGTTTATGGTTCCGATGGGTTGGTGGATAGAGTTTATGGTTCCGATGGGTTGGTGGAAAGAGTTTAGGGTTCCGATGTGTTGGTGGATAGAGTTTATGGTTCCGATGGGTTGGTGGATAGAGTTTATGGTTCCGATGGGTTACTGGATAGAGTTTAGGCTTCCGATGTGTTGGTGGATACAGATTATGGTTCCGATGGGTTGGTGGATGTAGTTGATGGTTCCGATGGGTTGGTGGATAGAGTTTATGGTTCCGATGGGTTGGTGGATAGAGTTTATGGTTCCGATGGGTTGGTGGATAGAGTTTAGGGTTCCGATGTGTTGGTGGATAGAGTTTATGGTTCCGATGGGTTGGTGGATAGAGTTTATGGTTCCGATGGGTTGGTGGATAGAGTTTATGGTTCCGATGGGTTGGTGGATGTAGTTGATGGTTCCGATGGGTTGGTGGATAGAGTTTATGGTTCCGATGGGTTGGTGGATAGAGTTTATGGTTCCGATGGGTTGGTGGATAGAGTTTATGGTTCCGATGGGTTGGCGGATAGAGTTTATGGTTCCGATGGGTTGGTGTATAGAGTTTTGGGTTCCGATGGGTTAGTGGATAGAGTTTATGAGCTCTACCTATAAAATAAGTATAAATAATATAATTTATTAATAATGTATTCAAAATAACGGTAATACCAGATACACTTTGAGACCCCGACTGTGGGATATATTCCATGTAACAAGTTATTACTAACTTATTCTGAAGTTTTCGATAATTGTGTTCCAAGTAATTTGGTTCCAACATCTCCGTTAAGCCACTAATATTTGAATTCCAGTAGATTCCAGGTTTGTGTTTCCAGATTTCCTGGTTTCCCAGACTACGACGAATATCTGATAAGGAACAAATCATGTCGGTTCATTACAGTCCAGAGTCGAGGTTATCATATCGGATCGGCGATACTAAAAGATTTCAAGTTATCTGTTTTATAATTTAGGCGGTTGTTTGATTTGGTTCAGAGCCTGACAGTTTACTGGCTTGCGATTCCGAGATCAGGAGATATTCGTATTTCCATCTATAAAAGAGAAAACTTAATAAAATAATTATTAAACTTTAACTTGAATGTATATTTACCGTAATATAATAGAAATTACACTACATTTTATATATTTAATATAGTGGATGGTAGGTCGGACACGAACAGCTATAAAATGCTAGTAGAAATTGTGTGTCCGGCCCTGACTGGCATTATAAGTAAAAAATAATTATGAAATATTATCCTTACCATTCTTGCTAAATAACATTATTATGGGATATATTCCAATCACACCCAATACATTATTTATCTCTGGTTGGTAACAAAATTAAACACTGAAAATTGTATATAATTATTTTTATATTTAGACTAAATCATCTAAATTATGTACAGCTGTAGTCAGGATATCAGCTATTTGACCCTGATTTGTGTCTCTCAGACATTGGCAGAATGTAAGAAAATCGTTGTATGACCTTCTAATTATCGCGTTGACCAGTTCATTATTCTTTGCCACTGTGGATTCTTTACTATTGATTGATTCAGCTATAGAATCCCTAAACACTTGTTTCCTACAAAGTAATTTTATTACCAAGTTTGGTTCGATTCTATTAACTAAAACAAACTTATATTTAGTTAGTATCACCGGAAACTTTTTATCACTATCTGTTGTTTTATCCTCTAAAATATTTATTATATGAGTTTGATATGTTTCCTTTAATCCTTCAATAAATATTTCGTAATTATTTTCTGTACCCCATTTTATTGCCTCCAATAAAGTCTTTATTTTACTGAATACATTTGGTTTCGAGTTAATTATAGATAAAACATCCCGAGACAAAGTTCGTTTAGCTTCTAAGAAAATTATAAGTTCTAATATTTCTAGTTTATCTAGAAGTTCATTCTCCTTAGACGTTATTTTCTTCCAATGTGAACTTAAATCACCTGTATATTTTTCTCTTATTAAGTTGCTTTCCATATGTTTATGAAACTTACATTTGACTTTATTATCTGAAATATTTTCATCGATTTTAATAAAATGGAAACAAATTTCTTCTCTACAGTTAATTTCATTGTGCTGTTCGCATTTTGAATTACATTGACATTTTATCTGAAAACTAAACGAAATGTTTTTTATTCGAATTTGTTTAAGGAATTCCTGCAATGAATTAATAAGATAACACTTCACTTTATTGACCAGCTGTGGATCCGGTCTCCTTTTCCTTCCAGTTGATTCGCTTTCTGTATCAACCTCTTCAGTTCTAATGATCTGAACTTTGACCCGATGCAACGAATTAGCAGATCTTTCCAAGATAATTTCATGATTACAATCTAAAAATATCTGAGCAACTCTGTGGTATAGTTTAGGTTGAATTACACCATCTCCTACAATGTAGGACAAATCTATAGTTCTCTTAATTAAACGGTAGTACAAACTTTCTGGTAAGAAACTATCGAATATTATATAAAATTCCAAGCTGGAATATTTTGGTACAAACGGATTTATATTTACTGGTTTCAGTCTGCACGGAACGTAATAGGATCGCTTTATATTTTGGTTTAAAGTTCCTTTAATCTGAGGCAAAACTCTTTCACATAGTAAATCAAAACGTTCTAGAATATTCAACATAAATTGTTTTTTATCAAGAACGCCTTCCCACAGATAATCAAGGAGTTCTTCATGTAATATACCATTGTCGTCCAGGTCCTTCCAGAAAGTAAAATGTTGTTTCTTTATTTTGTCTTTTACAGTTATTATTTTGGTAAACATTCCACTCAACCATTCTGGGCTCATTATAACAGTGTCTCTTAGAGATTCATCATCAAAGTAAATTATTGTACCCAAATCGTGGTAAAATTCTAACATTGTTTTCAAACCAATGTCATTCATTTCTACATCAATAGCATTTAACTTTACTTTTAATTCGTCAATGTTAATATAAACTTTGCCATCGTTTATTAATTGAGTCACAAGTTGTTCAAATTTTAAATATTGTAGAGGTATTTCCTCTTTGAACCTAATCATTTCCTTGGCAATATCTTGCTGCAAATTCTCCAGTTCTTCATCGCTATCACTCACAATTTCTTTATTATTTTCCAATGCATAAAATTCCTTTACTAAATTACTTGTAAGGTGAGTTTTATCTATATAGTTGTTAATGGATTTAAAAATATTAGTTGCTAAAGTTGATTGAGTTCTAGAATCAGCATCTAAACTACCTTTATGAGTTCCGACTATAAATACTGGTGGACCGACAACATTTGATGTTTTTTCATCAAAATTCGCACCAAATGAGTAAATACTCCTTAACCAAAAATCTATAAATTCAATATTGGTCATCTCGCCATAAACTTTTATGTTGGTGTCATCAGCTCTAACAATAACATCAGCTGTTTTGTCGAGATCTTGTGTCAAATCAAATACAATTATGTAAATAGCACGTCTACTCAAAAATATCTGATGGGTTGTATAATAAATACATTGGCCTCCAAAATCGACTATCTGTAGAGAAAAGCGACTGTCTTCCTCATTAAATTTAGCCAGAATATCTTGAGGTTTACCAGATGTGAGTATATCTTCTACTCCTTTAGATATGTTTGGAGGGATTTGTGTTTCAGAAGAATCATGTTTGGATTGAATATATCCTGTACCTTCTCTATGTCTACCAATGCTTCCCTCTGTGACCCTGACTTCACATTCATTACTGATCTGTTCTTTATTGCGTGTAATTTTGGAAACTAACCTCCTCCACAAACTAACGGTTGGAACTTTATCAGCACTTCCACTTGCAACTGTAATAGGAATCTCTGTAGGTTTAGCATTAGCTGCTGATGAAGAGGTTGAAACTATGGGAGTCGCACTTCCAACAACCTTTCCAGAAATTCCAGAATCATCACTTTTATTATCTGCAACTTGTTTACTTTCTAGAACAGTTTTTGCTATTTGTTTAGTAACAAAGTCATTGACATCTTTCTCCAAGTTTTCTTTATCTTTATCTCGTAAGTTGGACCAATCTGTGTTTTGTTCGGTATTTATAATACAGTTAGCAGATGAGTCAATACCATCTGTTATTTGTTCATTAATATCAAACGGTTGACCAATAAGGGCCTTCTTCAAACTGGTTTTACCAGCCCTCTCTTGTCCCACTAACATTAACCGGGTTTTCAGTATCCATGTAGTCCCTTTAGAAAGAGCTGCTTTATAAGCAGCCAATGCTTCTGGGCCTCTCGCCAGTATCTCTATTGGCAGTTTTTGTTCTTTTATATAATTAATTAAAATTTTTGGAAGTTTCAGTGTATTTGATCCACTTATATTCATAATCATAAGTCCCATGTCTCTGAATTTATTAACAATTTCTATTGTTGAAACTTCATTTAAACCCCAAATTCTAACCAGATTCTGGTTTGTTAACTCAGAAATATCTGCATCCAGTTTAAAGTAAAGTTCTTTCTCTTTATCTGAAAGAACATCAACAGTAGATATAATTATATTAGTTATCTTACCCTGAAGTGGTTTATTTATAGGACCAACCCATCCGATATACTCAACAATTCCCCTTAATTCTTCAGTTTTCTCCAATATACTTTCCACCTGCTTGATACTTTTCTTTGTTTCAGTTTGACCTTCACGGAACGTATCAATTGCTGTAATTGTGCCGCCCTCATCTCCTGCATAAAGTATAATTATTGTTAAGCTGTCTTTCCACTGAGGTGACATCCAATATTACGATGAAAAATTATGGGTTGGAGCAAGTGAAATTTTATTAATCAAGTTACAAATATAATTATAAATATAATTCGTTAGGCTCTCCAATATGCACCTACGGTCCCTATACGTTTCCCTGCCTATGTCTTCTGTTTTTTGGTTACAACATTTATTCTGTTTTTAGTGCAATTTTCAACAGATATCAAGTCGTACATTACGTTAGTCAATTCTGCAATTTATATTAGAATTTGTACTTTATTGATAATGAAAGCGCTGAGCTACAGAAATATATTTATAATAATATTTGAAATTGGATTAATATATTTAACTTGCTCCAACCCAGAATTTTTCATCGAATATAACTGACATCTCAAACTTTCTTATAGTTAATCCAAAATTACGTATTATAGCAAGGATAAACGGACAATAGGCGGGACAATAGGCGGGGCAATAGGAGGGACAATAGGTGGGAAAATAGGCGGGATAATAGGCGGGACAATAGGTGGGACAATAGGCGGGAAAATAGGCGGGACAATAGGCGGGACAAAAGGCGGGACAATAGGCGGGACAATAGGCGGGACAATAGGCGGGACAATAGACGGGAAAATAGGCGGGACAATAGGCGGGACAAAAGGCGGGACAATAGGCGGGACAATAGGCGGGACAATAGGCGGGACAATAGACGGGACAATAGGCGGGACAATAGGCGGGACAATAAGCGGGACAATAGGCGGGACAATAGGCGGGAAAATAGGAGGGACAATAGGCGGGAAAATAGGCGGGACAATAAGCGGGACAATAGGCGGGACAATAGGCGGGACAATAGGCGGGACAATAGGCGGGACAATAGGCGGGACAATAGGAGGGACAATAGGTGGGAAAATAGGCGGGATAATAGGCGGGACAATAGGCGGGACAATAGGCGGGACAATAGACGGGACAATAGGCGGGACAATAGGCGGGACAATAAGCGGGACAATAGGCGGGACAATAGGCGGGACAATAAGCGGGACAATAGGCGGGACAATAGGCGGGACAATAGACGGGACAATAGGCGGGACAATAGGCGGGACAATAGGCGGGACAATAGGCGGGACAATAGGCGGGACAATAGACGGGACAATAGGCGGGACAATAGGCGGGACAATAAGCGGGACAATAGGCGGGACAATAGGCGGGACAATAGGCGGGACAATAGGCGGGACAATAAGCGGGACAATAGGCGGGACAATAGGCGGGACAATAGGCGGGACAATAGGCGGGACAATAGACGGGAAAATAGGCGGGACAATAGGCGGGACAAAAGGCGGGACAATAGGCGGGACAATAGGCGGGACAATAGGCGGGACAATAGACGGGACAATAGGCGGGACAATAGGCGGGACAATAAGCGGGACAATAGGCGGGACAATAGGCGGGACAATAGGCGGGACAATAGGAGGGACAATAGGTGGGAAAATAGGCGGGATAATAGGCGGGACAATAGGTGGGACAATAGGCGGGAAAATAGGCGGGACAATAGGCGGGACAAAAGGCGGGACAATAGGCGGGACAATAGGCGGGACAATAGGCGGGACAATAGACGGGACAATAGGCGGGACAATAGGCGGGACAATAAGCGGGACAATAGGGGGGACAATAGGCGGGACAATAGGCGGGACAATATGCGGGACAATAGGCGGGACAATAGGAGGGACAATAGGCGGGACAATAGGCGGGAAAATAGGCGGGACAATGGGCGGGACAATAGGCGGGACAATAGGAGGGACAATAGGCGGACAATAGGCGGGACAATAGGCGGGACAATAGGCGGGACAATAGGCGGGACAGTAGGGGGGATAATAGGCGGGACAATAGGCGGGACAATAGGCGGGACAATATGAGGGACAATAGGCGGGACAATAGGCGGGACAATAGGCGGGACAATAGACGGGACAATAGGCGGGACATTAGGCGGGACAATAGGCGTGACAATAGGCGGGACAACTGGCGGGACAATAGGCGGGACAATAGGCGGGACAATAGGCGGGACAATAGGAGGGACAATAGGCGGGACAATAGGCGGGACAATAGGCGGGACAATAGGCTGGACAATAGACGGGACAATAGGAGGGACATTAGGCGGGACAATAGGCGGGACAATAGGCGGGACAACAGGCGGGACAATAGACGGGACAATAGGCGGGACAATAGGCGGGACAATAGACGGGACAATAGGCGGGACAATAGGTGGGACAATAGCCGGGACAATTGGCGGGACAATAGGCGGGACAATAGACGGGACAATAGACGGGACAATAGGCGGGACAATAGACGGAACAATAGACGGAACAATAGGCGGGACAATAGGCGGGACAATAGGCGGGACAATAGGCGGGACAATAGGCGGGAAAATAGGCGGGACAATAGGCGGGACAATAGGCGGGACAATAGGCGGGACAATAGGCGGGACAATAGGCAGGACAATATGCGGGGCAATAGGCGGGACAATAGGATGGTTAAAATTATAAAAATAAGTTTTTTGCAATATTTCTGAACCGAAGTATGAAGCTGAAATACAACATCTCACTGATACGGTATACTGTTAATATAAACAACTACCCGCGATACTGTATACTGTTAATATAAACAACTACCCGCGATACTGTATACTGTTAATATAAACAACTACCCGCGATACTGTATACTGTTAATATAAACAACTACCCGCGATACTGTATACTGTTAATATAAACAACTACCCGCGATACTGTATACTGTTAATATAAACAACTACCCGCGATACTGTATACTGTTAATATAAACAACTACCCGCGATACTGTATACTGTTAATATAAACAACTACCCGCGATACTGTATACTGTTAATATAAACAACTACCCGCGATACTGTATACTGTTAATATAAACAACTACCCGCGATACTGTATACTGTTAATATAAACAACTACCCGCGATACTGTATACTGTTACTATAAACAACTACCCGCGATACTGTATACTGTTAATATAAATAACTACCCGTGATACTGTATACTGTTAATATAAACAACTACCCGCGATACTGTATACTGTTAATATAAACAACAATAAATATTATAAAAATTAGGTGGTCCTGGCCGTGCAAGAAATCGCTATTACTTAAATACAAATGCGGGCGTTGCAAAGGTGTAAATGCTAGGCCGACAAGCAACAACCATTATTAGCACTAATTAATGTTAATTATATTATTATTATATATAATATATATAAATATATATATATATATAATTATATTATTCCAATTACAATTGTTCAATCCCAGTGACTTTTGGAACACACCAGACATGTCAGAGAGCATTATAAGTGTTGTTTCCTTGCACAAAAATTGGGTGGAGGGTGGCACGGTGGGGCTGAACCAACGTTTTATAAAATAAAAATGCCCAAACTAACTGATTTCATTTTTTGGTATACTTCAACATCAACACCCTGGTTCCGAACCTGATATTTTTAAAATCTTTTGCTGGTGTCTTTTTCTTAAAATTACTAAATAAATTAGTAATACTATTTATAATTTTTATTGGGGGCTGGTCCTCACGACGAAAGCAATGTCCTGCAAAGCGGAGGCGATTTTGTTCTAGTGTCAAGCTTGGGGGAACCAATGAGACACCTACAATGTTATATAGTGTCTGGTTGGAGATGTGTGCATTGAACTTGACACAATGAACCCGGCGTAGCATTCTTTTGAATGTGCCGTCCAGAGATTTGGTGTCCTCAGCAGTTAGAGCCCAGCATGGACTCCCATAGAGGAGTACTGGAACTACTGCTGCTCTAAATAACCGGACCTTAAGTTTGCGATTAATATTCGGCGACTTCCAAATCCTGGAAAGCCTATTCAAGGCTGCCCATGCCTTTCCCTTACGTATTCGAAGGTCCTCATCTGACTTCCGGATCCATGATCCCAGGTAACAGAAGTCATCCACATGCTCAAGCATACCATCTTTTGAGCTTATGCTCATCCGATCAGAGACTGACTTCAATTATCACTTTCAAAGTTAACTGTCAAAATTTTGGTCTTTCTGGAGTTAATAAAAAGACCAACACTAGAAGCAGCATGTTCTAATGAGCTGAGGAGCCGTTGGGCTCCCTCTAGTTATTCTGAGAGTACTCCTAAGTCATCAGCAAAGTCTAGATCAGTTAGGTACTTGGCAGGATTTACTCGACTTTTGGAGCCAGTAGGTGGAGTTATCATCACCCCATCATCATTATAATGATCTAAGGACATGCATAGAACATAGTCAACCACAATAATGAACAAGAATGGTGCAAGTGTGTCTCCTTGGAGGACGCCCCATAACACTTCAAATGGTTCTGTGTCACCGTCAACAGTAGACACAAATGTTGTCGAACCATCGTATACTGATCTGATTGCTGCAATAATTTCATCAGGAATCCCATATAATGAAAGTATGCTGAACGTGAACATACGTGAGCGAGAGACTGAATCAAAGGCCTTGAAGAAGTCAACAAAGATAACAGCCAGATGCCTGTCTTTCTTTTTTGATAACTCTTCAATTTTCCTTCTAAGTGCCAAAATGGGCTCCATGGTCCCACGACCTTTACGGAACCCATTCTGATTTCCACGGAGCAGTCTCTCAATGGGATCCCTGATGCGATTTAATATTGATATTGACTTGTTACAAACTGATCAATAAACGTTTACTGTCACTGTTATCTCATATAGTTATTGGATACAGAAATATTCCTTGTTATTAACTGTAAAGGTTAATACAATGAGAAGGAATGGATGTGTTTGCATAGGAAGCTCCAATGAGAAGGAAGGGATGTATTTGCATAGGAAGCTCCAATGAGAAGGAAGGGATGTATTTGAATAGGAAGCTCCAATGAGAAGGAAGGGATGTATTTGCATAGGAAGCTCCAATGAGAAGGAAGGGATGTATTGGACATGGACAGTGGTATCTTGCAGGGAAGCTGGTAATGTTACAATTTGTAGGTGAATGAAAGGTGCCCAGATGGGGGAAGGCCGTGATATTGGTTGTAGAAGCTGGGTCTAGCTCTATCATATTATCCTACGTTTCCGTATACCGCTTACAGCATTACTAATTAACTACAGAACTACTGTAGATATGAATATTGAATGGCCCTGGCATTGGTGTAGTAGACCTACCTGTACTGCACTGATACTGGGCAGGATAATGTGCGATATTTACTGCTAATTCAATGTTTAAACGAGCCGTAGCCAGTAATCATTGAAAACTTTACATTTATTGACCCATTTTTTAGTTTTTTTTTTAATTTTTTGCATGAAATAGTTTGTTTCCAAAAGGTGGAGATGTTATATATGCTGGGATGGTTCGAATAAAAATTGTCTGTACACCCCATTTGATCCAACACAATACGTTTCTTTGGCGGTTAAAATTGAAGTATTCTGACGTAGACACAATTGATCCACACTACTCCCATCCACTTTTATTCAAATTGTGATCGTTTGAGTAGGTTCTCGAGCATTTCGTCGCCATATTCGTAAACCAGAAGATTGTAATGTTTTTATATGGGTGACAAATATGGGTGTATTGCTTAAAATAAACTAATGCAGTTTAAAATCAATTTGGAAAAAACTACCAGTATAATAAAATATATTATACAACAAACCAGAATCCGCTACAAAGTTTTTTACATACCGTTCTGTTTTAAACACCGACTTGTCTGTACGCCCGATATACAAATCTGCCAAACCGTATATTCCGGATTATCACCGCGCCGCTTTTACCCGAGTCAGATTAATGAGTCAGACTGCGTATAGAAACTGGCCGGTGGTCCAGGATACCACGATTGGACAGAACTTGTATCTGTGACAACACCTCTGTACAAGATGAGTTGCACGTTTTGTATGTGTGTGCCCACTCTCAAAAGATTTATGTTTAAAATACCAGACTCTCTATTTTGCCGGGCGCTTGATTACTCTTTTTAACTAAAGGGAACTACTCTCATACCCTCTGTGCATATATTTGCGAATTACTAGAATTGTTTAAATGATTTTGATTTGATTTTGATTAATATTATTTTGATATTATTTTGATTTTCTACGTTTTCCTGTAACATACTGGATATTGAATTTGTGATATTTAATTTGTAACATAATTCGAAATAATTTGAAATATATAGCGCTCCAGGCGCTACCTAACTAAAAACCGCAATAATTTTTATTGTCCGTTTAAATCCATTTTTTTGTCCTTCTTTTTTTATTTTTTATGTCCTCCAAAAGTCTAATGTTAGGTTCCATGCTACCGGTTTCCCTACTGCTGTTCTCTCAGGCTATCAGTACCGGTATTAGTATATATAGCACTATTTTGCTGTATTGTATGTACAGATGTAGGTATAAAGCAGGTATTTCTGTATTTTAGTACCGGTACCGGCACCGGTACTGCTATAGGCCTACTGTGTAGCCTACCATTTAAATACGGTAATGGTAGGCCTACCGGTTGTGCTAATAAATTTTAAATAATTGATAGGCCAAACTGGATTGCAGGATTGTGGAAAATGTGGATATACCTTTCACATAATTTAGGCCTATTACTGTATTAGTTTTGTAATCAATAATGGATCATGACTACTGTCTGAGTAGTGTTACGGATAGCGGCACCACTACTTCCAACAGCACAGAAGGCCCGCCTCTGTAACCTGCCCCTTTCCCTCAATTGGTTAAATGATCGTTTATTGTTTTGGTTAGATAATCCCGCCTCTGTAACCTGCTCCTTTCCCTCAATTGGTAATGTTATCGTTTATTGTTTTGGTTAGAAAATCCCGCTTCTGTAACCTGCTCCTTTCTCTCAATTGGTAATGGTATCGTTTATTGTTTTGGTTAGAAAATCCCGTCTCTGTAACCTGCTCCTTTCCCTCAATTAGTTAAATGATCGTTTATTGTTTTGGTTTGAAAATTCCGCCTCTGTAACCTGTCCCTTTCCCTCAATTAGTTAAATGATCGTTTATTGTTTTGGTTAGAAAATTCCGCCTCTGTAACCTGCTCCTTTCCCTCAATAAGTTAAGTGATCGTTTAGTGTTTTGGTTAGAAAATCCCGCCTCTGTAACCTGCTCCTTTCCCTCAATTAGTTAAGTGATCGTTTATTGTTTTGGTTAGAAAATCCCGTCTCTGTAACCTGCTCCTTTCCCTGATTTGGTGAAGTGACTGTTTATTGTTTTGGTTAGAAAACTCGGCCTTAACCTGCTCCTTTCCATCAATTGGTAATTGTTTTTGGCTATAAAATGAGTGTTTTGCTACGTCATGTAGTAATCGATTATTGACAACAACCACAAACTATTAAATTTAGAGTATTTTACCACAGGCGCATATGGAAATCTATCTCATGGTCTATAAATCATGGAATCATGGAATGTTTTGGCACAGGCATAGTGAAATCAACTGTCTGACAGTCCAGAAATCAGCAGTCTGACAGTTTGATGAAATACATACATAAAAAGTCATTAAAAGGACAATACAAGTCATTAAAAGGACAACAAATGTCATTATGCATAATTCGTAAAAAAAAAAGGACATAAAAAATCACTGCCACTAAAAACTACCAAAGATATCAATTAAACTGTTGAATTTAAGATAAGCAGATGTGAAGTAGTAGTAACTTAGTAGCACAAGGACTATGTATGGGTTTATAATCTCTGCTAACTTTTTAAAGAGGCCAATGTGGTCGATTTCGTCAAATGCCGATTCTATATCTAACTGGCACAGGTAAAGAGGAAACCCATTCTTTCTATAATGTTCCATACATTCCAGGATTAAGCTGATGGCAAGATCTGTACCTATTCCCTTTTTGAAGTCTAGCTGGTGAGTATGAGTAAGAGCCCCCTGGTCCTTGAAATGTAATTGAAGGATGCAACCTTCAAATGTTTTAGCCAGTGAATAAACTGTGGCTATCGGTCTGTATGAGTTTCCTTTGAGGCGACTCTTACTTTTGCCCTTGTATAGGTGGGTAACGACTGTATCACCAAAGCATTTAGGAACTGCACTAAGGCGGATACTGGCATTGAATATAAGGGAAATTGCTGTGCAGGTTGTCCCAGGG
Organism: Nemertoderma westbladi; assembly: GCA_032718475.1. Classification (NCBI taxonomy): domain Eukaryota; kingdom Metazoa; phylum Xenacoelomorpha; order Nemertodermatida; family Nemertodermatidae; genus Nemertoderma; species Nemertoderma westbladi. Next base: position 21,698 of record JAUCBJ010000621.1, on the reverse strand, counting down.
TTCGTGTGAAGGAAATGTTCGACAGTTATCGATTTGAAATCAGGGGACTTACCTTTGTTTAATTGTGCTATGACTTTGCGTATTGTGACTGGCGAAATGTTTGGGGATTCTGTGCCTTTGCACCGAAGCAGAAGTGACTCTCTTAGGATATTTATATCATCACACTCTTTTGTGTTGACCTTGACTAAAATTTGTCACGGATTAGGAGTTCTGGGGTTGCAGAACTCTTGCAGGTTGGATTATCGCTCCTCCTGGTCGAGCTGATCAAATAAAGACTTCAATTCGGGATAATTACCTCGAAAGACGTCCTCTCCATTCCCCGTGCTATGGAACTCCCGGACTCAGGACCACCCTGATTTCATCTTGCTCAGTCAACATTGTGTAATCGTAATGAAACCCGAGGATACCGCCTGCAGCATGGATTTTCTATCTCTGATTAATCCCTTCGACACTACCGAGATCAAGCCGCTGCAGAAGCAACTCGACCATATAATAAAGTCAAATACCTTTCGACTCGACCCAAAGAAACGACGAAACATCCCTTCTGAAATATATCAGATTGTGGGATTATTCCGCAGATTTACATCGGATTGCGCGATTACGTTATTTAAAGTTATTGCGCCATTCGGTTCCCAAATCAATCGTGGTTAGCAAACTTCAACCGGGAATATCTACAGGTGGACCAACCGTACGAACTGTCGCACCCCTTTCTGACTCATTGGAACTTCATCCTTCCACCGCTGAGGGGCTACGAGTGCAAGATTCTCCGCCTCCGCTACCTGATAATGGCTTCCCGCCACCGAAACGTTACAGTCGACCCCCCAAAAGGAAAAGGACCCGGAAATAAACGTTATTTTTTCGGGTTACTTTTTATTACCGCTATTCTACTTTATGTGACTTATATTCATACTTTATATTATAATGAAAATAAGTAAGTGGTACCCTCAATAATTCATTTAGCTTATTTGTTCACGAGCTGAGACATTTTATATGTATTAGATATACTCTTTGGCACTACAGTTTACTTATTTAGAAGTAATTGGTACCCAATAATTCATTTAATTTGATTTTGTTCACGAGCTGATATATTTTATATGCTGAATATGTATGTTATACGTAACTTAAGTTTTATATTATTATTTGATATATCTGCATACTAGACATCTTTTTGTGCATGATTTGATCTCATACCTTCGTTTTTACCACTGCATTAGCTAAATGAATAGAATCTGTGTTAATGAAAGTTTGTTCTTGGCTATTTTAGATTACTTATTTTGCTAAATTTAAGTTCAAAACACCATTTTTATTGATAAATTTGGTTGCGTCATAATATCGATATCTTTTACTTAATTTTATGCATTACTAAAAGTTTGACGCCATCTAGTGCCATTATCTGCATTTCCAACTTGTCTTAGTGCCTCATTGGTTGTATGCTCCTTCCTGTTAAGCCTGTATATAAGCACGATTGGTTCTATGGCTTATTCACTTCTTCTTTGTTATTGTTTGACAGTGAAGTCACATCGGCCATGCAGGGGGAAAATCCGGTCAGGTTTTAATGACTGGTGATTATTACAAGTCTGAAGTCTGTAAAGTCTAAAATTATATTGTCTAAAGTATTAATAATTGAATTATAATTATTTATCGTTATATTTGATATTCTACTGGTAAACTCAATTTGTCATTATTATTTCCTTAATATATCGCCGATATTACGAAATCAAGGAAGTTTTACACGCGCCACAACCAGGTAGCGAGCTAAGCTCTAAGCGCTATAGCTAAGCATTAGTGATAACCTGGACAATTGCATCAGATATACGTGTGCCGTCTTACCTTTAACTTAATAAATAATTAATATATGGCGATATTTCAGACCATCATTGCAAGCAAAGCTCGTATTATTAATTACATCACGATTGAGAGTTGTCACAAATTGAATACTGTAACTGTAACGATATCAATATAATTAGATAGAGACTTATCGCAATACGTTTCCCCTAAAGGGAAACACCGTCACCAGACTTGAGCCATACATGATTAATTTGTCAGACATTTGCTTGTTGTATTGTGATGCCACACCCTCCCGGAACTGTATACCAGGGAAATATAATAGATGATCAAATACCGTATTAGACTGACCGAAACATTGAGCAAATCAAGACATTGTGGGAGAAAGGAAAGAGTCAAAATATATGAAAAATTGAGATTAAAGACGTATTTTTTGTCAAATGCTACCCAAATTATAGATTTATAAATTACATGCAAAATTAATTGGGCTATAAATAAATAAATTTATAAATATATTTTTTGGAAAGCATTACTTACTTAACTAAATGTAGAATAATACCTGGAACACAATTAAATTAAATCACATCAACTCAACAGAATATACAAATAAATATTAAAAAGTAATGAATAGGGTTAGCTCACAATACTAATGCTACAATAATTATTAGCTGAACATCTGACTTGGTTTCCTGTCACCGTTACATATCTGTGTTACATAATGAATGTAAGTATAGGAACGAACCCCCTGTGTATCCAATACAGAACCCCGAGGTTTACCAAGTCTGTAACCAATCCACTGATCGCTGTAATTAATGCTAAATATATCCTTTATAAGGATATAAATAGATGAACTGGTGATTTTGGGTGCAGAATGGAGTGCGATTGTCCAAACAGAGTTGATAGTTTAGTAACACGGACGGACGTACAATGACATAGGGTTGTCGGGTAACTTTAGGGAAACCACAACCAGCCACAGTGGGACCGAGATAATTAGAATAGATTAGATATAACATTATAGTAGTTCTGAATGGGAACCAACTCCGTTACACTCATTGTAAACCAATGTTTTATTGGTTAAAGAACCGATTGGTTAATAATATAACCAATGGGAACCTCTGAGTTATAATTAGAACGTTTTATTAGTGGATGGTCCAGGTTTGTGTCTACCAAAGGGACGTAGCAGATACACAGGTATTACTCGAATACTCAATATGGGAATAATATTGAACAAAAACGAATTAAAATGAAAATCAATTGAGGGAAATTTATATCATTATTGTATTTACATCTGATATAAATTAATTATTTTAGATCTAATTTTAGCGAAAATTGCAAGCTCTCCCTATGAAAAATAATTAAATCTTTATTATTATTTATAATATAAATAAAGGTATAAAATTACCATAATATAAATTATTACATAAACCTATTTATAATACTGGCCCTCAACATCAATACTATTAAATATTTTCGGTAACTGAATATAATATTCTGTAAGATACGGGATTGAACTGGTGTTATTCAATCAACTGATCTGATCTTCTTTTGAATACTTAGGAGAGTTTGAGTTTAGAACATCGGAACTACTGTCTGTCTGTATGGTTGGATTACTTTATTGGGATGTTATTTGTTAATTTGTTGATTTGTTATAATTAAGTTTCTCTTCTCTGATATTCCAATATTATATATATAATAATCTGCTTCTGTTTTCTTATATTCCAAATGGCATCTTGTTTGGTTTGCGATTATTCTGTAAATATAGAAATGAAATAGGTCCATAAAATTTGCATATTATTGAAACTTTTTTTTATGTTACATTTCTTTATATAATATTTAATTTATTTGGAATTTATGCACCAAACAATACCCCCCACCAACAGACAATATGTATTAATTGACCAAGTAGAAAAGGGCGGGAAATTTAAAACTATCAGTATGATTATAGTTTGAGTTTAGAACATCGGAACTACTGTCTGTCTGTAGGGTTGGATTACTTTATTGGGATGTTATTTGTTAATTTGTTGATTTGTTATAATTAAGTTTCTCTTCTCTGATATTCCAATATTATATATATAATAATCTGCTTCTGTTTTCTTATATTCCAAACGGCATCTTGTTTGGTTTGCGATTATTCTGTAAATATAGGAATTAAATAGGTCCATAAAATTTGCATATTATTGAAACTTTTTTTTATGTTACATTTCTTTATATAATATTTAATTTATTTCGAATATGCACCAAACAATACCCCCCACCAACATACAACATGTATTATTTGACCAAGTAGAAAAGGGCGTGAAATTTAAAACTATCAGTATGATAGGCCCTAGTGATATAAGGCGGGAAATTTAAAACGATTTCAACATTGAAACTAATTCAATGCAACTAAATAGTACAGTAATAATTTTAAGGAGCATTTCTAACATTCTAAAAGGAGAAATTTCTTCCTGACTGAAAAACAAAATTAATTCTAGAGGCCTTTGTGACTCAATGTAACTCACCTTATTATATCGAAGATTCAACTCCTTAAATAAATCGGATTGTTGGTCTAGTTGGAATATAAGATATGTTGCCGAAATCTCAATGTTAAATAATAATCTGTCCGAGTTGAACTGAAGTTGTTGATTTAGAATTCAAGAGTTGATACTTGTCTGGAAAATAGCAAAACGGAAAAATAATATTATGATTTCATATTAAAAATCCCTCCCAGCCCAGTGTAAAAATTGATCAGCTCACCGTTATCTTGCAGAACAATATTCGATTTAGATTTAAGGTTTTTATAACCTAAAGATTTTAGGGTAGACCATAGACTTTTTGGATTATCTTTATTCTCACTTATTTTGTTGTAAAATATTCAGATTTAGCTTTTTTTATTTCCCGTTGGACAAGGTTTCAAGTTGATAATAAATATTCTAGAAGTTGGTGTCTGTCGTTTGGTAGTGAGTGGGGGGTTGGACTAACACTAAATAAGCCACCGACACCTTCCGGATACCACCGCACCGACAACCACCGACGACAAACAGACAAAAGACACAAACCGACAGGTAAAATCGCAAACCGACAGTATCAGAGTATGCAGACAAGTTTGGCAATATTAATAAACTAATTCAGTACATAATTAGGCCCTACAGCCCTATACAATTCTGCAATTTTAATTTCCTGTCCAAATATTTATGAAAAAGTAGGCCTATATTGTCCACTCAGCCACTGTCTGACTGTCGGCCTGTTGTCGATGGTGTAATTAATCATCATAATGGCTAACGGGGATTCAAAAGGGGTTGGATAGGCCCTAGTCAGCTACAGCTAGGGCCTAGTTTGCTAGTTATGACTTATGACAGTATGAAGTGGTCATCCTTGGGAGTTAGTGTTTCGCATCACTTCTTTTCATGTAACATCCAAAGGAGCTTCCGTTGTTTCATGTTTCACTTCCTTCATGTTCACATCATCATCATGTAGGCAAGTAGGTATCGGTTAATACCAATTACTGCACACAATTGTGCAGCTATATGTAAAGTACTAAATTTCGGCATTGTACTGTTGTATGTATCCTACTGCTGTACTGCAGTACTGTCTGATTGTACCGTACTGCAGTACTGTCTGACTGTAGCAATCAGCAATATATATTTACATTCGACGTTCGCACGAGTTAGTAATTCATTAATATGAGTTTGTAAAAAGTATTTCTTTCTTTCATGTCCCTTTAGGTGCAACGTAAATTAAGATTAGCTTATCTAACAATGAATTTGAATGAATTTGAGAGACTTCTCCGTGGAAATCAGAATGGGTTCCGTAAAGGTCGTGGGACCATGAAGCCCATTTTGGCACTTAGAAGGATAATTGAAGAGTTATTAAAAAAGAAAGACAGGCATCTGGCTGTTATCTTTGTTGACTTCTTCAAGGCCTTTGATTCAGCCTCTCGCTCATGTATGTTCAGCATACTTTCGTTATATGGGAATCCCGATGAAATTATTGAAATTATGAAATTATATATATAATATGATAATATGAAATTATTGCTTCAATCAGATCAGTATACGATGGTTCGACAACATTTGTGTCTACTGTTGACGGTGACACAGAACCATTTGAAGTGTTATGGGGAGTCCTCTAAGGAGACACACTTGCGCCGTTCTTGTTCATTATTGTGGTTGACAATGTTCTACGCATGTCCTTAGATCATCATAATGATGATGGGGTGATGGTAACTCCACCTACAGGCTCCAGTAGTCGAGGAAATCCCGCCAAGTACCTAACTGATCTAGACTTTGCTGATGACTTAGGAGTACTTTCAGAATCACTAGAGGGAGCCCACCGGATCCTCAGATTATTAGAACAAGCTGCTTCTAGTGTTTGTCTTTTTATTAACTCCAAAAAGACCACAATTTTGACATTTAACTTTGAAAGTCCTCAGCATGTCTCTGACCGGATGAGCATAAGCTCAAAGGATGGTATGCTTGAGCATGTGGACGACTTCTGTTACCTGGGAGTATGGATCCGGAAGTCAGGTGAGGACCTTCGAATACCTAAGGGAAAGGCATGGGGTGGGCTGCCATGAATAGGCTTTCCAGGATTTGGAAGTCACCGAGAATTAATCGGAAATTTAAGGTCCGATTATTTAGAGCAGCAGTAGTTCCAGTACTCCTCTATGGGAGTCCATGCTGGGCTCTAGCTGCTGAGGACACCAAATCTCTGGATGACACATTCACAAGAATGCTACGCCGGGTCATTGGGTCACAAGTACAATGCACACATCTCCAACCAGACACTATATAACATTGGAGATTTTTTCAATGGTTCCCCCAAGCTTGACACTAGAACAAATTTGCCTCCGCTTTGCAGGACATTGCTTTCGACATGAAGACTAGCCAGTGCATAATCTTGTACTTTGGCAGCCTCATGGAGTGAATAAGCATGGTGGACAGCCCATGACTTTCTTGAGAAGCATCTTGAAAGATACTGGCCTTGAAGATGCGGATGATCTAGCAAATGTCATGGTTGATAGGGAGTTGTGGCGACGCAATTTTGTCGTCAAGCAGGCACAACATTCTTTAAAATGCAGCTGCAATGCAGCATGCCGATCCTAGTAGAGGTATCCGAAGAATTTCTAACGTTCTAACCAGAGACAATCTTTGTGAGAAATAGTTGTGGGTGTTGGTTTTTCAACTCACCTGAATATATCGAAGCTGCACCACCAAATAGGTGGGGTGATATAGTTTATGTCCTGCTGGCTGTTCTGAGAATTTGAGCTGATTTCATTAAGTTATAGATTTAGAAACATTCTAGATAGTTGTTGTCTGAAATATAACAAAAATTAAATATTATGATATCATATAAAATATTTTTATTAGCTAATCTAACAGATTAGTTTAACAAACTATGTGGAACTTAATAAACTCTTATCTGCTTTTGAATCTTAATAGCACAAACCAATACCGATTATTGACAAGTTAACGTTGTTTTTTCACGTTTAATTTTAAGATTTTTAAAGTATAATGTTGTTTGCTGCAATTTTAAGTTCATATTGTCGACATTTATAATTTTTCAAGTTTTATATTTTACACCCAGCTGCTATACTTACTTTAGTATTTATTTAGTTAGTGGCGACCAACTGGAGTTTGTAAGTGTTGAATCATTTTAAGTTACACGAAATGTTCCAGTTCTTTCATTGAATTCACAAATTGTGTTTCTTTTTGCGGCGGATTTAATCTATAAATAAATTAGGAATAATCAATGTCATTTAATACAGAATTGAAGCATAGTCGCTAAATAAATATATAATATAATAAATATATATATATAAATAAATCGTAGTAAGACATTCAAGGAGACAGTTCATGCGTTAGTAGACGCGGAATTTGCGCGATTTCGCGCTTGTTCGCATAAAACCTGACCAGTAATTAAGTTCAATTTCATTTCCCAGATAGGGGTTCCTATTGCCTACAGGTAATTATTACTTACCAGTAATTATAGTTCCATTTAAGTTCTCTGAATGCGGTTCCAAATACAACGTAACGTATAGAGTCTTTTATTAATTCCTGAACGATACCAGCTTCAAAGTTGTTTCAAAGATCTGCAGGTTTCGGTTAGAGTTTCACAGTCTGGTAGTCTTCTGTTAGAGTTTCATAGTCTGGCAGTCTTCTGTTAGATTTTCACAGTCTGGCAGTCTTCTGTTAGAGTTTCACATTCTGGTAGTCTTCTGTTAGAGTTTCACAGTCTGGCAGTCTTCTGTTAAAGTTTCACAGTCTGTTAGTCTTCTGTTAGAGTTTCACAATCTGGTAGTCTTCTGTTAGAGTTTCACAGTCTGGCAGTCTTCTGATAGAGTTTCACAGACAGGCAGTCTTCTGTTAGAGTTTCACAGTCTGGCAGTCTTCTGTTAGAGTTTCACAGTCTGGCAGTCTTCTAATATAGTTTCACAGTCTGGCAGTCTTCTGTTAGAGTTTCACAGTCAGGCAGTCTTCTGTTAGAGTTTCACAGTCTGGCAGTCTTCTGTTAGAGTTTCACAGTCTGTCAGTCTTCTGTTAGAATTTCACAGTCTGGCAGTCTTCTGTTAGAGTATCACAGTCTGGCAGTCTTCTGATAGAGTTTCACAGTCAGGCAGTCTTCTGTTAGAGTTTCACAGTCTGGCGGTCTTCTGTTAGAGTTTCACAGGCTGGCACTCTTTTGATAGAGTTTCAAGGTCAGGCAGTCTTCTGTTAGAGTTTCACAGTCTGGCAGTCTTCTGTTAGAGTTTCACAGTTTGGCAGTCTTCTGTTATAGTTTCACAGTCTGGCAGTCTTCTGTTAGAGTTTCACAGTCAGGCAGTCTTCTGTTAGAGTTTCACAGTCTGGCACTCTTCTGATAGAATTTCACAGTCTGGCAGTCTTCTGTTAGAGTTTCACAGTCTGGCAGTCTTCTGTTAGAGTTTCACAGTCAGGCAGTCTTCTGTTAGAGTTTCACAGTCTGGCACTCTTCTGATAGAATTTCACAGTCAGGCAGTCTTCTGTTAGAGTTTCACAGTCTGGCACTCTTCTGATAGAATTTCACAGTCTGGCAGTCTTCTGATAGAGTTTCACAGTCTGGCAGTCTTCTGTTAGAGTTTCACAGTCTGGCAGTCTTCTGTTAGAGTTTCACAGTCAAGCAGTCTTCTGTTAGAGTTTCACAGTCTGGCACTCTTCTGATAGAGTTTCACAGTCTGGCAGTCTTCTGTTAGAGTTTCACAGTCTGGCAGTCTTCTGTTAGAGTTTCACAGTTTAGCAGTCTTCTGCTATACTTTCACAGTCTGGCAGTCTTCTGTTAGAGTTTCACAGTCTGGCAGTCTTCTGTTAGAGTTTCATAGTCTGGCAGTCTTCTGTTAGAGTTTCACAGTCTGACAGTCTTCTGTTAGAGTTTCTGGAAATGGATTGTTTTCGGCTGGAACCCAGTTCAAGAAGCGAACTGGAAAGCTATGGACTCATAGTGGACCCAGTGGTCACAAGTCCCAGATAGACCATATTCTGTTTCGTAGGAAATACAGGAGCTCTATACAAGACTGTAATGCATTTACATTTCGACCCTTCTCCAGTGATCACCGCCTTATTGTGGCCAAGGTAAGACTTAGTCTGCGTGCTAGCAGAACAACGAAATCTGCCTTGCCGCGGCATGACTGGTCCTCTCTGTTGCAACAGCCAAGTGTGAGATACAGCTTCACACTACAGCTGAGCAACAGGTATGAGGCTCTTGCCTCTGAGGCGGCAGATCACTGTGAGGGCTATACTGCCTTTACAGAAGCAGTTAAGTTAGCAGCTGCAGAAACAGTTCCTGTATACCTTCGAAACAGGAAAAGGGCCCCCTGGACTGACAACAAAATTCAGAAGTGCCGAAATGACCTTCATAAGGCGCAGAAAGAGTCCCGGCTCAAACAGACTACAGCAGCCAAGAATGCAGTTAAGGCTGCATCTAGGTCCCTGAACAGGCAGTACTCTGCTAATCTACAGGAGCTAATAAACCAACAGGTTGATGCCATCAATGATGCTGACGACAGCAGGCAATCATCCCAGGCATGGAAATCGATCAATCTGCTTACTGGGCGGAAAAGCCAACCAACCACCAAGGTTAAGGCTGAATCACCAGCCGATCGTCTCAATGGTTGGAAAGCCCACTTTGAAAAGCTCCCCAATAATGATAGGGTATTGCCTGATAACTTTATAGAAGTAAAAGTGTCTGAGTCTGTACTCCCAGATATTCCCATTGGCGATATCTCCTTTGCAGAAGTGAAGGCTGCTGCAAAGAGCATCAAGACCAATCGTGCCAGTGGAGTAGATGGTGTTCCCCCTGAGGTCTTTAAAATACCTGAGTGTTTAAAGCTCATCTATCCCATCATAGTAGACATGTACCGAACAACAAAAGTCCCACAAGAAATGAAAACAAATAAGTTGGTGCCAGTTCCCAAGAAGGGCAACCTAACACTCTATGGTTCTTTTCGGGGAATCTCATTGATCTCGATTGCTGCAAAGCTATATAATAGGATTCTATTAAATCGCATCAGGGATCCCATTGAGAGACTGCTCCGTGGAAATCAGAATGGGTTCCGTAAAGGTCGTGGGACCATGGAGCCCATTTTGGCACTTAGAAGGATAATTGAAGAGTTATCAAAAAAGAAAGACAGGCATCTGGCTGTTATCTTTGTTGACTTCTTCAAGGCCTTTGATTCAGTCTCTCGCTCACGTATGTTCAGCATACTTTCATTATATGGGATTCCTGCTGAAATTATTGCAGCAATCAGATCAGTATATGATGGTTCGACAACATTTGTGTCTACTGTTGACGGTGACACAGTTTGGCAGCCTCATGGAGTGAATAAGCATGGTGGACAGCCCATGACTTTCTTGAGACGCATCTTAAAGGACACTGGCCTTAAAGATGCGGATGATCTAGCAAATGTCATGGGTGATAGGGAGTTGTGGCGGTGCAATTTTGTTGACAAGCCGGCACAGCATTCTTATAAATGCAGCTGCAATGCAGCATGCCGATCCTAGTAGTAGTAGTAGTAGAGTTTCACAGTCTGCCAGTCTTCTGTTAGAGTTTCACAGTCTGACAGTCTTCTGTTAGAGTTTCTCAGTCTGGCAGTCTTCTGATTCAGAATTTTAGCCCAACACTTGTCTGAAAGAGTTTCCAGTCCGACGGATTTCGCATAGATTTTCGTTTCTGGCAGTTTCCGAATAGAATAGTTTCTACCATGTTGTTGTACTTCGTCACCACTTCTCTACAAATAAGATCATAAATTGTAAAATTTTATCGCGTCTATCATCTAACACTACAAATATTTATCACTCAGTTTTTTTCAAATTTTTCAACCACAAAAAATGATTTAATTAAAAAAAATTCTTAATGCAATTTAAGTCAACAACTGTGCTATTATTAATTCAAGCAACTGAAGTACTAACTAAACCAGTAGGTTGAACATAAAAACTGGTAACAATAAATTAAATTTTATATTTATTTTGCATGTAATCATTGATCGACAGACGATCTCAGCTGGCCAAGTTTTAGTGATATTTTCAAGAAAAAAGGCCAGGAAGTGACACAAAGTATGAATTCTTACCGTCAATCTGTGTAATTTGTTAGCTTGAGCTAAGTGAAAGCCTTCAAATGATAGATAAACCTTTCCAGTCTGCTGACCACTATATAAAACTTATAGTTTATCGTTTATTTAAATTACTAGCTATTATTGAATCTGCAATTAAGGTTTTAATGACACCTGACTTTATATTGAATAATTTTAATAATATAACCACTTTAATAGCAGTCTGTATGGTCTTCAATTAATTAGAGTTCTTATACAAAATTCAATTTTATTAATTAGATGTTTTTATAAAACTATGATTAGAATTGTCTACAATGCATTTCCAGACACATTGATTGGTAACATCTATAACAACAGCTACATTACATTGATTGGCAATGTCTATAACAGCAGCCTCTCCACCGGTTGATTGGTAACATCTATAACAAAAGGTACATTGCATTGATTGGCGATGTCTATAACAGCAGCCTCTCCACCGGTTGATTGGTAACATCTATAACAACAGGTACATTGCATTGATTGGCGATGTCTATAACAGCAGCCTCTCCACCGGTTGATTGGTAACGTCTATAACAACAGCTACATTACATTGAATGGCAATGTCTATAACAGCAGCCTCTCCACCAGTTGATTGGTAACATCTATAACAACAACTACATTACATTGATTGGCAATGTCTATAACAGCAGCCTCTCCACCGGTTGATTGGTAACATCTATAACAACAGCTACATTACATTGATTGGCAATGTCTATAACAGCAGCCTCTCCACCGGTTGATTGGTAACATCTATAACAACAGCTACATTACATTGATTGGCAATGTCTATAACAGCAGCCTCTCCACCGGTTGATTGGTAACATCTATAACAACAGCTACATTACATTGATTGGCAATGTCTATAACAGCAGCCTCTCCACCGGTTGATTGGTAACATCTATAACAACAGCTACATTACATTGATTGGCAATGTCTATAACAGCAGCCTCTCCACCGGTTGATTGGTAACGTCTATAACAACAGCTACATTACATTGAATGGCAATGTCTATAACAGCAGCCTCTCCACCAGTTGATTGGTAACATCTATAACAACAACTACATTACATTGATTGGCAATGTCTATAACAGCAGCCTCTCCACCGATTGATTGGTAACGTCTATAACAACAGCACATTACATTGAATGGCAATGTCTATAACAGCAGCCTCTCCACCAGTTGATTGGTAACATCTATAACAACAACTACATTACATTGATTGGCAATGTCTATAACAGCAGCCTCTCCACCGGTTGATTGGTAACAACTATAACAACAGCTACATTACATTGATTGGCAATGTCTATAACAGCAGCCTCTCCACCGGTTGATTGGTAACGTCTATAACAACAGCTCCATCACATTGATTGGCAATGTCTATAACAGCAGCATCTCCACCTTCAGTGGTAATGTCTATAACAGCAGCCCCTCTACCTTGATTGGTAACGTTTATAACAGCAGCCTCTCTACCGGTTGATTGGTAACATCTATAACAACAGCTACATCACATTGATTGGCAATGTCTATAACAGCAGCCTCTCCACCTTCAGTGGTAATGTCTATAACAGCAGCCCCTCTACCTTGATTGGTAACGTTTAAAACAGCAGCCTCTCCACCGGTTGATTGGTAACGTCTATAACAACAGCTACATTACATTGAATGGCAATGTCTATAAAAGCAGCCTCTCCACCGGTTGATTGGTAACATCTATAACAACAGCTACATTACATTGATTGGCAATGTCTATAACAGCAGCCTCTCCACCGGTTGATTGGTAATGTCTATAACCCCAGCAGCCTCTCCACCGGTTGATTGGTAACATCTATAACAACATCTACATCACATTGATTGGCAATGTCTATAACAGCAGCCTCTCCACCGGTTGATTGGTAACGTCTATAACCCCAGCAGCCTCTCCACCGGTTGATTGGTTACATCTATAACAACAGCTACATTACATTGATTGGCAATGTCTATAACAGCAGCCTCTCCACCAGTTGATTGGTAACATCTATAACAACAGCTACATTACATTGATTGGCAATGTCTATAACAGCAGCCTCTCCACCGGTTGATTGGTAACGTCTATAAACCCAGCAGCCTCTCCACCTTGATTAGTATTATCTATATCAGCAACTTCATCAGCTTGATCGGTAATGTCTACAATATCCGCATCATAACCTTTGGTAGCTTCCTCTAGAGTATCAGCTAAATGATGTTGGTTGGTGAGACGAAGACATTTACAAAAAGATAGAAAATCCTTGTAAGATCTTTTCATTACTGCGTTTATAAGTACAACATTCTTACTATCTATCGATTCTTTACATTCTATTATTTCTATGATAGATTTACTTATAACGTTTCTGTTAACAAGAAGCTGTGCCACAAATTTAGTTTGTTCTAAATTATTCATTAACATATATTTATACTTTGTTGAGAATATCAGGGAACATTTGGTCTTCCATTTTGATTTTTCCGTGCAAAATTTCAACCAAAAGCGGTTGATTGGTTACATATAATGCTTCAATAAATAGTTTGTAATTATTTTCTGATCCCCATTTTATTGACTCCAACAAAATCTTATTCTTACTCAACAAATTCGACTTAGATTCAATAACAGCTAAAACTTCCTTTGATATAGCCCCCTTACTTGCTAAGTATACAAGTAATTTTGAGATTTCCAGTCTATCAATAAGGTCATCTCGGTTAGTTGTAATGTTTAACCAATGTGAGCTAAATCTCCCAACAACAGGGAATTTTCCACTAATAAATCGACTTCTAACAGAGTTATTAAATTGACATTCAAGAAAATCATTTGATAAAATATCAGCCAGTTTAACAAAGTGAAAACATCCTTCTTCATTGCAGTCAAGTAATCTGTGTTGATCGCATTTAGCATTACATTCACATTTTATTTCGAAATCAAATGAAATATTTTTAAATCTCATTTGGGTAATAATTTCCTTCAATGAAGTATTAATAAAATGATTTACTTTATTAACAATATCCGGATCTGGTGCAAGTTTACTTTCAGTTTGTTCATCGCCCGAACTAAACATCTCAGATCTAACTACCTGAACTTTAATCCAATTTAATGAAATAGAAGATCTTTCCAAAATTACCTGATGATTAAAATCTAAAAATATTTGAGCAACTCTGTGGTAAAGTTTAGGTTGAATTACTCTATTACCTACAATGTAGGACAAATCTATAGTTCTCTTAATTAAACGGTAGTACAATCCTTGCGGTAAGAAACTCTTGAATGTAATATAAAATTCAACTTTACATTGTCTTGGTGTGAATGGAGTATATCTAACAGATTTAAGGCGGCAAGGTACATAATAAGCCAACTTTACATCATCTTGCAATGTTCTTTCGGTTCTTGGTAAAACTCGTTCACATAATAAATCAAAACGTTCTAGAATATTCAACATAAATTGTTTTTTATCAAGAACGCCTTCCCACAGATAATCAAGGAGTTCTTCATGTAATATACCATTGTCGTCCAGGTCCTTCCAGAACGTAAAATGTTGTTTCTTTATTTTGTCTTTTACAGTTATTATTTTGGTAAACATTCCACTCAACCATTCTGGGCTCAGTATAACAGTATCCCTTAGAGATTCATCATCAAAGTAAATTATTGTACCCAAATCGTGGTAAAATTCTAACATTGTTTTCAAACCAATGTTATCCATTTCTACATCAATATCCTTTAATTTAATCTCTAGCAAGTCAATGTCAATATAAACTTTACCATCCGTAATTAATTGAGACACAAGTTGGTCAAATTTTAGATATTGCAAAGGTATTTCCTCCTTAAAATTGCCATTTCCTTGACAATATCTTGCCTGTAAATTTTCAAGTCCTTTCTCTCCACTATTTATAATCGCTATATTATTCTCTATAGCAATGTAATCTTTAATTAGATTATCTGTATATGAAGATTTACCCAAATGGGTCTTAATCTTTTCAAATATTTTACTTGCTATTACAGATTGAGTATCAGGATCAGCATGTAAGCTGCCTTTATGAGTTCCAACTACAAAAACAGGTGGACAAGAATTTACTTCTAGTTTTGTACCAAATGAATAAATATTTTTTAACCAAAATTCAATAAACTCAATATTCTTAATCTCACCGAAAACAAACTCATTAATATTGTTTTCATCAGATCTGAAAATAATATCAGCAGTTTTTTCAAGATTTTCCAAGAGATTAAATACAATTATATAAATAGCTCGTCTGCTCAAAAATATCTGATGGGTTGTGTAATAAATACATTGGCCACCAAAATCGACTATCTGTAGAGAAAAGCGACTGTCTTCCTCATTAAATTTAGCCAGAATATCTTGAGGTTTACCAGATGTGAGTATATCTTCTACTCCTTTAGATATGTTTGCAGGGATTTGTGTTTCAGAAGAATCATGTTTGGATTGAATATATCCTGTACCTTCTTTATGTCTACCAATGCTTCCCTCTGTGACCCTGACTTCACATTCATTACTGATCCGTTCTTTATTGCGTGTAATTTTGGAAACTAACCTCCTCCACAAACTAATGGTTGGAACTTTATTACCACTTCCACTTGCAACTGTAATAGGAATCTCTGTAGGTTTAGCATTAGCTGCTGATGAAGAGGTTGAAACTATGGGAGTCGCACTTCCAACAACCTTTCCAGAAGTTCCAGAATCATCACTTTTATTATCTGCAACTTGTTTACTTTCTAGAACAGTTTTTGCTATTTGTTTAGTAACAAAGTCATTGACATCTTTCTCCAAGTTTTCTTTATCTTTATCTCGTAAGTTGGTCCAATCTGTGTTTTGTTCGGTATTTATAATACAGTTAGCAGATGAATCAATACCATCTGTTATTTGTTCATTAATATCAAACGGTTGACCAATAAGGGACTTCTTCAAACTTGTTTTACCAGCCCTCTCTTGTCCGACTAACATTAACCGGGTTTTCAGGATCCATGTAGTCCCTTTAGAAAGAGCTTCTTTATAAGCAGCCAATGCTTCTGGGCCTCTCGCCAGTATCTCTATTGGCAGTTTTTGTTCTTTAATATAATTAATTAAAAAATTTGGAAGTTTCAGTGTATTAGATCCACTTATATTCATAATCATAAGTCCCATGTCTCTGAATTTATTAACAATTTCTATTGTTGAAACTTCATTTAAACCCCAAATACTAACCAGATTCTGGGTTGTTAACTCAGAAATATCTGCATCCAGTCTAAAGTAAAGTTGTTTTTCCTTATCAGAAAGAACACCAACAGTAGACTTAATTATATTATTTATCTTACCCTGGAGTGGTTTATTTATGGGACCAACCCATCCGATATACTCAACAATTTCCTTTAATTCTTCAGTTTTCTCCAATATACTTTCCACCTGTTTGATACTTTTCTTTGTTTCAGTTTGACCTTCACGGAACGTATCAATTACTGTAATTGTGCCGTCATCATCTCCTGTATAAAGTATAATTATTGTTAAGCTGTCTTTCCACTGAGTTGACATCCAATATTACGTATTATAGCAATGATAAACGGGACAATAGGATGGTTAAAATTATAAAGATAAGTTGCTTGAACTATTTCTGAGCCGGAGACACTGATATACTGTTATGTTAATATAAACAACAACCCACTAGATATGGTTGATAAAAACCTCCACACCCAGAACTAAAAGAAGCACCCAATCTTACAGATGATACTTAAGTTTTATACGATTTGTACAAACAGTCTCCAAAGCTATAAAAACAATCCTTGATCAGATTGGATTGCACACATATAAATTCGAACGCAGGTAGACTCGGTCAAATATATGGGACCAGAAGAACTACCAATTAAAATTTTTTTTTTATAAAGTTTAAGTTGACTCGATTTGAAACTTGATTGTGAAACAAACTTCTTTTGAAAGTGTTGGTGGTGGGCTTAAAATTTGAATGTAAATAATGGTAATTGGTAAATAAAAAGTGTAATCGTAAAAGTGTAATTTGTTTCTCGGTAGCAAGACTGACTGGAAAATAGCTCGCAGTAATACACGGTCCTTCAATGACTTGTTATTTACGGACATCCACAACCCTTTCCAGATAGCACTAAAACTCAGCGATTTCTGTTCTCTCCAGATGCTATATTGCTTGCTTCTGGTATAAAAATAGTGTAATGTAACACCATTGAAAAACCTCTGAGAAGAGGGAAAAAGAAAATACCGGGTGAGGGGTGCTTTGCGTCCATTAGGATCCAAAGTATAGCGTCGAAAAATAATACAATATAAAAAAATTAAAACCAAAAAATAGTAAATAAAATACAATATTTTAGTCGTTTCTTGATGCTAAAATACTGTGAAGAATGTAATACAAAAAGCGTCTGATAAAGGTCATATAGTTAGTCATAAAGACTAAATGTGGAAAAAAGTCGGAAAAGACTGATAAAAATCGTAATAAACTTGGTGCGGCTTCACGCTATTGGAAACTTGGCAAAACACTAGGTTTCCTTCTGTGTCCAAATGGGGGTGGGACCGATTGGATGCAGATGGTTGATGTAAAGTTGACCCTTAATTATCACCTATTTAGAAGCTGTCTTTCCTGTGCAAAGATTACGTTAAACACATGTAAAACATAATTGATATCACTACTACTAGGATCGGCATGCTGCATTGCAGCTGCATTTTTAAGAATGCTGTGCCGGCTTATCGACAAAATTGCACCGCCACAACTCCCTATCACCCATGACATTTGTTAGATAATCCGCATCTGCAAGGCCAGTGTCCTTTAAGATGTCCTTTAAGATGTCTCAAGAAAGTCATGGGCTGTCCACCATGCTTATTCACTCCATGAGGCTGCCAAAGTACAAGATTATGCACTGGCTGGTCCTCACGGCGAAAGCAATGTCCTGCAAAGCGGAGGCGATTTTGTTCTAGTGTCAAGCTTGGGGGAACCAATGAGACACCTCCAAAGTTATATAGTGTCTGGTTGGAGATGTGTGCATTGAACCCGATTGAACACAATAAACCCGGCGTAGCATTCTTGTGAATGTGCCGTCCAGAGATTTGGTGTCCTCAGCAGTTAGAGCCCAGCATGGACTCCCATAGAGGAGTACTGGAACTACTGCTGCTCTAAATAACCGGACCTTAACCCTATTAGTACCGGGCTATAAAATGTTGTACAAATACCGGGAGGGGGTCATATTGACCCCCCCCTCTAAAATCTACAAATATTTACGAAAACGTCTGATTTTTTGTTTGTACGTAGGTATCACTTGTCTGGATCCGACCGAAAAAAAAAAATTTCGAAAAAATGTACTGGGGTGGTTATATTGCAGCACCAAAATTACAAGTAGTGCACAATTTTCACCAAATTTGAAAGTTACATTTTCGGCTAATTATTTTTCAATACAGGTTTTCTGGGGTGCAAAATACATTGGAAAATATTAAAAAATGATATGATTACTATAAATGGCTGTTTAGTCCTCTCTGCGTAGGAAAAAAATGAAAAAAACAAGTAACCAGCACTTTTCAGTTAGAACACAAAATTTTTAATTCACTTATACGATGCTATAAATTCACATTTTCAGGTTTTCGAGGACGCTGATTCTAATGGAATACATTTCTAATATGCCAGATCATTGCTACTTGTATTTTTCGGCGTAATTTGGCAAATTTTGGTGCTAGCACCAAATTTCGTACCCATCACCAAAAAGTACAAGTTTGCGATGTCCAGTGCTGTTTTTATTGATTCCATCGGATTCAGGACCCTCATAAACCCGTATAACGCAAGAAACAAGGTGATACTATCTACTTATCAATTTGCATATTTTCCAAAATTTGGTGCTGGCACAACAATTTTCACCCACCGGCGAAAAATACAAGTTTGAGAACTCTTATGAAATTTTTACTGATTCCATTGAATTCAGAACCATCACAAACCCGTATAACGCAAGAAACAAGGTGACACAATCAATTGATATATTTGATGGTTTTCAAAATTTGGTGCTAGCACCACATTTTGCACCCACATCCGAAAAATACAAGTTTGAGATGTCTAGTTCGATAATTATATTTTCCATTGAATTCAGAACAGCCATAAACCTCTAAAACGCAAGAAATAAATTGTCACAAGCAATTTTATCTATTGAATGGATTTTTCAAAATTTCGTGCTAGCACCAAAATTTGCACACAGCACCGAAAAATACAAGTTTGATACGCTTGGTGCAACTCGCATATATTTCATTGAATCCAGAAACCCAAAAAACCCCAATTGCGTAAAAAACAAGTTTCAAACGTTCAATTTACAAAATTGACTTATTTCAAAATTTGGTGCTGGCACCAAAATTTGGTACCCGCCGAAAAATACAAGTTTGAAATTTCTAAATCAATTTATATGAATTCCATCAAATTTCTAACACCAAAAAACCGGTGTAAATCAAAATTAGAGATGTTACAATTCATATTTAATGAAATGTAATTTTCAAAAAACGTCTCAAAAAAAGTGCCAAAAGTAGGGTTAAAAAATGGTGCTATAACTCGAAAAGTACCCAATATTTTTGAAAACGGTTTTCACTACTAGGAAGACAATAGATTTTTAGGAAAAGTCATAAAATTTCAGATTCCCAACTGCGTTTGTTTCAGAATTATAATAAAAAAACCACGGGGGGGGTCATATTGACCCCCCCCCGGGTTTAATAGGGTTAAGTTTCCGATTGATTCTCGGTGACTTCCAAATCCTGGAAAGCCAATTCAAGGCTGCCCATGCCTTTCTCTTACGTATTCGAAGGTCCTCATCTGACTTCCGGATCCATGATCCCAGGTAACAGAAGTCATCCACATGCTCAAGCATACCATCTTCTGAGCTTATGCTCATCCGATCAGAGAATTGCTGATGACTTTCAAAGTTTACTGTCAAAATTTTGGTCTTTCTGGAGTTAATAAAAAGACCAACACTAGAAGCAGCATGTTCTAATGAGCTGAGGAGCCGTTGGGCTCCCTCTAGTGATTCTGAGAGTACTCCTAAGTCATCAGCAAAGTCTAGATCAGTTAGGTACTTGGCAGGATTTCCTCGACTTCTGGAGCCAGTAGGTGGAGTTATCATCACCCCATCACCATTATGATGATCTGAGGACATGCGTAGAACATAGTCAACAACAATTATGAACAAGAATGGTGCAAGTGTGTCTCCCTGGAGGACGCCCCATAACACTTCAAATGGTTCTGTGTCACCGTCAACAGTAGACACAAATGTTGTCGAACCATCGTATACTGATCGCATCGCATATTTCATCAGGAATCCCATATAATGAAAGTATGCTGAACATACGTGAGCAAGAGACTGAATCAAAGGCCGTAAAGAAGTCAACAAAGATAACAGCCAGATGCCTGTCTTTCTTTTTTGATAACTCTTCAATTATCCTTCTAAGTGCCAAAATGGGCTCCATGGTCCCACGACCTTTACGGAACCCATTCTGATATCCACGGAGCAGTCTCTCAATGGGATCCCTGATGCGATTTAATATTGATATTGACTTGTTACAAACTGATCAATAAACGTTTACTGTCACTGTTATCTCATATAGTTATTGGATACAGAAATATTCCTTGTTATTAACTGTAAAGGTTAATACAATGAGAAGAAATGGATGTGTTTGCATAGGAAGCTCCAATGAGAAGGAAGGGATGTATTTGAATAGGAAGCTCCAATGAGAAGGAAGGGATGTATTTGAATAGGGAGCTCCGTTATTGGGCAGTAGTTGTATCTTGTAGGGAAGCTGGTAATATTACAATTTATAGGTGAATGAAAGGTGACTGGATGGGGGAAGGCCGTGATATTGGTTATAGAAGCTGGGTCTAGCTCGATAATATTATCCTACGTTTCCGTATACCGCTTACAGCATTACTAATAAACTACAGAACTACCGTAGATAATTAATATATTGAATGGAGTATCCCTGGCATTGGTGTAGGTAGACCTACCTGTACTGCACTGAAACTGGGCAGGATAATGTGCGATATTTACTGCTAATTCAATGTTTAAACAAGCCGTAGCCAGTAATCATTGAAAACTTTACATTTATTGACCAATTTTTTAGATTTTTTTTAATTTCTGGCATAAAATAGTTTGTTTCCAAAAGGTGGAGATGTTACATATGCTGGGATGGTTCGAATAAAAATAGTCTGTACTTCAATCCACCCATTTGATCCAACACAATACGTTTCTTTGGCGGTTAAAATTGAAGTATTCTGACGTAGACACATTTGATCCACACTACTCCCATCCACTTTTATTCAAATTGTGATCGTTTGAGTAGGTTCTCGAGCATTTCGTCGCCATATTCGTAAA